>CABHPR010120604.1:25384-38207 GCA_902168415.1 Peromyscus melanophrys | reverse complement strand
ATTTGCCACAACTAAATGTTTGAACATTTGTTTGGAGTCTTGGTCACATTCAACATTTTGCTGGCAGGAATGTTTGAAACGCGTTTAGTCTCTTTTTGGGGGTCTGTCTAGCTCATGGTGGGTGCTGGCATGGGTGTGTCAAGTGGACAGTGTCAGGTTTGTTAGCAGTAGTTTTACCCATTGATTGAGTCCGTCATTGCCTGAGTCTGCTGTTTAAGATTGTAGTATTTATTTCATAAGAAGAAATGTGTCTTACCCATTCGTAAGGACACTCTTAACACCATATATCTATCCACCCACCCGTCCATCTACCTGTATCTTCTATCATCCACCCACTTATCCATCCATCCATGGATATATGTGCATGTAGCACCTGTCTCTCGTCTGTCTAATCTAAATAAATATCATGACTGCCGCCCATCTGTTTCTCATCTGTCTCTGCTCCATCTCTAGATAGCATCATCCTATCATTTATCTCTTCATCTGTCTGCTTATCATCCTATCTATCACTCATCTCACTGTGTGATAGTTGTAGTGAAATTTGCTTACTTTAGTCTTATCTCTTGTTGTTAGGGAGGTGCGGCTTCTCCAAAGACAGACAAAAACATCTCTGGAGGTTGCGCTCCTAGAAAAGCATCCCTGCTCCAAGTTTATAATTGCAGTAGGAACTAATGCAACAGGTAAGTGCCAGACCACGACTAGACATCCTGTTGGAAGAATGGACTAGCAGGGCACTTGTTTCCACATGAATTCCATGTGTTGATATTTAGAAAAGGTCACAACAGGTGCTGGGCGTGTGGCTCAGGTGGTAGAGTGCTCAGCTACCACTCACAGTCCTTGGGTTTAACTCCCAGCACCGTATAAATTGGGCATGGTGCAATCTGAGCACTCAGAAGCAGAGGCAGTAGACAGGAGCATGGAGTGTCAAGGCCAGCCTGGGCTCCATGAAGCCCTGTCTTAAAAAGTCACAGGAATTTTATTTCAAGCAAGGTAGGTTGCCTGCTCTTTCCATCTTTGTAATAAACATAAAAATTGAGATTTAAGCCGGGCGTTGGTGGCGCACGCCTTTAATCCCAGCACTTGGGAGGCAGAGGCAGGCGGATCTCTGTGAGTTCGAGGCCAGCCTGGGCTACCAAGTGAGCTCCAGGAAAGGCGCAAAGTTACACAGAGAAACCCTGTCTCGAAAAACCAAAAAAAAAAAAAAAATTGAGATTTAAAGGGTATAGGCTTAGCTTCAGAATTATAGTTCAAGGCCCTATTTTCCAGTCTGTTGGGTTATCCAGTGGTCTAGCAATAGTTGCAAACATTGTGGAGCGCTTCAGTTCTAAGGTCGTTGAATGCATTTATTGACCCGGTAGGTTCAAGGTAGAGCAATGTGAGTTTAGTTGGAACAGCGTTGTGTGTCGGTACATGTGGAGACCTTTATAATTTCAGTGGGTTTGTGAGCTCTGAGGAGACCATTTGGGAACTAGTTACGAGCCCTTACCCTGTAAGGTAGCCATAACACTTAAGACTGTGTAAGTGAGCAGCAGGTAGTCGTTCACTCATTATGTAAAGTCTGCTGGCCTAAGTTTTTTTTTCTTATTTATTTACTTATTTTTGGTTTTTTGAGACAGGGTTTCTCTGTGTAGCCCTGGCTGTTCTGGAACTTGCTCTGTAGAGCAGGCCGGCCTCAACTCACAGAGATTCACTTGCCTCTGCCTCCTGGGTGCTGGGGTTAAAGGTGTGCATCACTACTGCCCAGGTTTTTATTTTTTTGTTTTTTGAGGCCTAAATGATTTAGAAGGGTGTCAGGATGTGAGACTGGTGCACATTCTGTGCACAGTGCTGTCTCTCTGGTCCCTGGTTGTAATACTGTCTGGAAGTGGGGGCTTTCATTCCTTGGCCTTGTTTTCTTTCCTCCAAAGAGGGCCACTTAGACCAGTGGCTCTCAACCTGTGGATCATGCCCCCTTTATTGGTCAAACAACCCTTTCACAGGGTTGTATATCAGATATTCTATATATCAGACATTTACATTACAATTCATAAGAGTAGCAAAAAAATACAATTATGTAGTAGCAATGAAAATAGTTTATTGGTTGAGGGTCACCACAACATGAGGAACTGTATTAAAGGGTTGCAGCATTACAAAGGTTGAGAACCACTGAATTAGACAGTCTTTAAATGTTTTTTTTTTACAGATTTTTTTTAAAGAAAATTAATTATGTGTATATGTCTATATGTGGGTTTTCTCAAGAGTACAGGCTAGAGGAGGGCATCAGATCCCCTAGAGCTAGAATTATAGACAGTTGTGAGTCACCGGGGTGGGTGCTGGGAACCAGACTCTGAGATTTGACAAGAACAGTCCTTGATCTGAACCGTCCCTCCAGCCCCCAATTAGATGGTTTTGGATGACTGTCTCAGCTCTAAATCCTGGGGTATCGAGTAGAAAATGCAGCTTGCATAGCCAGACGCCAATTTCTATGAACGTTTTCCCCACAGCATTTCTGTCGTCATTTGTTATGGATTCAGGAGTCTGGGAAGAAGTCGGCTGTGCTAAGCTCTGGAATGAATGGTGCAGAACAGCAGACACTGTCCATCTGTCCCCGACAGATGCTTTCTGTGTGTTTTATCAGCTGAAATCAAATCCCTTGGTATGTGGGACTTCACCTAATATTCTTAGAACATAGTCATTTAGGCGTGAGTTCTAGATAGTAAACACCGCAGGATCTCATGTGCTAGGGTGCTGCTTTGCCACTCAGTGTGTGTATTCTTTGTCTTGATAGTAATTTCTAATGGTCCAACTGAATTTTAGGCCTAACTCTGAGAGTCAGCAAAATGAGTAAACTCCTGTGTCGTATTTTATTGCTGTGACAAGTGCCAACAGTACTCAGCTTTAGAGAGAAAAGGTTGATTTGGCTTGAAAAATTTGAAGTTCCAGTGAGTGACTGGGGCAGACCCTTTGCTTTTCGTCTGCTGGGGTGGAGGGGCTGGTGCTTATGACGGGATTGTACAGGGACAGCACAGCTGAGTACAAGGCCAGGAGGCAAAAGAGAGGAAGAGATGAGGGCCACAGTCTCCTTCAAGGACATGTTGGACCTGAAGACTCTGGGCACTTTGAGTGAACATATGGGCCTTTGGGGGGTTTTGGCTCCACAGAGCAGTGACAGGCACTGGTATTTGTGCAGTGCTCATATGATGGCAGGGCCAGATGTGTCCACATTTTACTTGAGCACTCTTGAAATTCCCTTTTCAGGTCTTTCTTTGTCAGTGTAGTTGCTACATTGCTGAGGATCAGCAGTTCCAATGGCTGGAAAAGGTAAGAGGAAGAAAGCCCTGACTTGGGTGTGTGGGCTGTTCTCAGGGGTCTAGGGTCTTGTCACTTAGACTTTTGCAATCAGATATTAGACAGGAAAGAATTTGTTTGTTTCCCTAAGAAAACACTGTAGGAGTTGGTTATGGATGTGTCTTAGAGTTTCTATTGTTGCGATTAAACACCATGACCCAAAACAACATGGGGAGGAAAGGGTTTATTCAGCTTACTGTGACTGAAACTTTTTCTGTGTCCTGGCTAGCAGGTGGTTGGACAAATCTCTCTCACCCGCCAGGTCCCTCAGCCTCTCGGACCCAAGTAAACACACAGAGGCTTATATTAATTAAAACTGCTCAGCCATTAGCTCAGGCTAACTATTGACTAGCTCTTACACTTAAATTAACCCATAATTCTTATTTATGTTTAGCCATGTGGCTTGCTACCTTTTCTCAGTTCTGCCTTCACATCTTACTTCCTCTGTGTCTGGCTGGCCACTCCTGACTCAGCCTTCCTCTTCCCAGAATTCTCCTTGTCTGTTTATCCCACCTATACTTCCTGCCTGGCTGTTAGCCAATCAGCATTTTATTTATCAACCAATGGGAGCAACACATTCACAGCATGCAGAGCACCATCACCCATAAGCTTACAATTCCACATTGCTGTTCATCGCTGAAGGAAGTCAGGACAGGCACTCAAGCAGGGCAGGAACCTGGAGACAGGAGCTGATGCAGAGGCCATGGAGGGATGCTACTTACTGGTTTGCTTCCCCTGGCTTGCTCAGCCTGCTTTCCTATAGATCTTAGGACCACCAGCCCAGGGATGGCACTAATCACAGTGGGCTGGGCCCTCCCCCACCAATCATTAAGAAAGTGCCTTACAACCGAATCTTATGGAAGCATCTTCTCAATTGAGTTCCCTCCTTTCAGATGACTCAGTTGTGTGTCAAGGTGGCATAAGACCAGCCAGCACAGAGTGTTTTTTTTTTTTTTTTTAATTTTTAAAAATCGTGCTTAAAATGACCAGCCTATGTTGGGTGGCGCACGCCTTTAATCCCAGCACTCGGAAGGCAGAAGCAAGCAAATCTCTGTGAGTTCGAGGCCAGCCTGGTCAACAGAGTGAGTTCCAGGATAGCCAGACCCTGTCTTGAAAAACCAAAAAAAGAAAAGACAAGACCAGCCTAGCAGGGTAACCAGCATTGTGCTCAGGGTTGTATATCCTTGAGTAAGGCTGCAGTTGCCTAGTGCCTTGGAGTGAGTGGCCACCACTCACTCCACACTCCCAAGTACCACATCTGTATTTCTTAGCATCAGGTGTGGTTACAAGTCCTCATTTTGGAAAATTGAACTCAAGAACTTTTTTAGAGAAAAAGTAAAATTTGGGCAGTCATATATTGCATATTGAATATGCCTTCTCAAGAATGTTTGAAACTAGAAAGGTTATATATTTTATAGTTTTTTTAAAGTTTTGGAATATTTGCATATACAGAATGACATGTCTCGGGATAAGACTCAAGTTTAAACACAAGTTTATGTTTATATATATCTTAAACATTTTATATCATTTTAAGTTTGTGAAGTGAAATTGCATGGTATGAAATTTTCCACTTGGCTTGTCATTAGGCAGGCCAAAGGTTTTGGATTTTGGTTAGGAATATACACCATGTCCATAGTTCACATAGTGCAAATGTTACTACATTGGCGTATGCTTATTTTTAATAGAAGCAAAATTCTACGTTTTATGTGCAGACAGGGTGCAGCAATCAGATGGGTGATTGACAGACTGAGAACCTTCAACAGTTACCGTTTTTATTCCACCTGTATGGTGAGGAGGATGTTTCTAAAAACATCCTGTACATTTGAACATAGATACTAAAATTAAACTCATTGGAAATAAGAATTTTGGTGTGTACCAATTTTAAAGCAGTTGACCTTCAGTGTACCACATTAAGTGAAGGTTTGTTTGCAAAGAACTACATGCTGTTCTTTGATTATATATGCATATACTCAGGGTCCATGGTGTATTTTTCTGGGGGAGATCGAAACATTAATTTTAAATTTTGCAGGATGCTGGTTATATAAAAATATTACCCTTGTACTATAGAAAAAAATGAACACATTCTAGACTTGAAGTGATATAAAATTAGGCACTTAAAAATAAAAATATCTTATGTGTATAAATGCTTTGCCTGCATGTATATCTATGTACTATGCATATACCTGGTGCCCTTCGAGGTCAAAAGAGGCATCAGATCCCCTGGAACTGTAGTCACTAATGGTTATGAGCTGCCATCTAGGTCCTGGGAACCAAACCCAGGTCTTCTGCAAGAATAAGTACTCTGAGCCTCTGAGCTATCTCTCTAGTCCTTAGATTACATGTTTTTAAAGCAAAGTGTTTCTTTTCTTTTACTTTATTTATTTGCTTTTTTGAGATTCTTGCTCAGTAGCCTAGGCTGGCCTTGAACTAAAATTCTTCTGCTTCACCCTCCTCACTACTGAGATTATAGGCATCTGCTACTGTTTGAGGGTTAAAGCAAGGTTTTTTAATCAATGTTGTTCTCCCTAAGAATATTCTTTGTAAACACTTGCTGTGTTAGTGACAGCCAAATCCTCATATGACGCACAACCTGACATTGTCAAGTGCTATGGGTTCAGGCCAGAGCTATTGTAGGAAGGAAGTTAACTTATGCTGTGATTTTTCTTTCTTAAATGGCTATGTACAGCAACAGTTTGCAAGAGGTAATGTTTAGTATTTATTTACAAGCTGTGTTGTAGTAAAATTAATTGTGTAAATCTTTATGATACCTGATACAAAACTTTCAGCGTTCTGTTACTGGCACTAGTAGCCATTTTCTCATTTCATACAGTATTTCAAACAAGTCAGACATGATGGCACACACTTGTATTAGTCACTTTTTTTTTGTTGTGAAAAAATACATCCACAAAAAGCAAAGTGGAGGAGAAAATGGTTTATTTTGGCTTACACTTCCGAGGACGAAGTCTTTTCCTGGTGGAAACATGCGGCAGCAGCCAGGGAGGCATGGTGGCGGGAGCCAGAGGCTGACTGGTCACATTTCATCCTCACACAGGAAGAGTACCGAGAACAGGATGTGGGGCCAATCGTAAACCATCCAAGCCTGCCCCAGGGACACACTTCCCCCAAAGAGGCTGCACCTCCTGAGTGTTCTGTAGCCTCCCCAAACAGCACTGCCAACTGAAGACTGAATGTTCAGATCCATGAGGCCATGGAGTACATTGAGTATTTAAACCACATCTCTTGTAAACCCAGCACTGGGGAGGCAGTGTAGGAGGGCCATGAGGCCAGCATTGGCTACGTAAGAGGCAGACAGACAGACAAAAACAAACAAACAAAAAATAATAATAATTTGGGCAAATACAGTATCTTAGAAATCTTTTCTTTTAAAAACTAGCTGCTTTCACTGTTTTTGTTGTTGTTTTTTCTTTTTGCCACGAATTTAAGTAAAAGATAGAAGAATCCTTAATGACCTGTCAGATCCTCACACTGTGTGATTGAAACTCGGCTCAGGTGTCCTCAGTGGCAGGTGAGGGTCGGGACATTGAGTGTGCTCGTGACTTTACTCAGGGTGGCAGTCCTAGGCCACTACTTTGTTCTGACCCGTGATCTCTGTGCTGGTCTGCATCACATGGCTCTTGGGCAGTGCCATTCTCTCAGGTCAGAGACAAGACAGTGACTTGGAAGATTCTTTAGACCTCAGAGTCACAGAGGCAGCACTCTGCACTCTGCGAGGTCCCCTGCTGCTGGGGGTGAGTCACTGAGCAGTGTTTCTGGTGAGGAAAGATTAACATAAAATCCATGTTCTCTTAGGTTTTTGGATCCCGACCCAGGAAGAACATGAAGGTAACAGTTCTCACGTGCCGACACGTCACAGAGTATAAAACCTCTGAGTCTACCTGCAGCCTTCCTTCTCCTTTTCTGAGAGCCCTAAAAACTCAGAAATTCAAAGATTCTGTCTGCTGCCCCCTGCTGGAACAGCCGAACATTGTGCATGACCTGCCTGCAGCAGGTGGGACTGAAAGTTTCAACCTTTACACTTTGTCACAGGCTTTATGGATGACTGTCACTTTACTAGTGAACTTTTTTGGAGTAGTTTTAGTGACTGTGGAAGGAAGCAGTGCATTGCTGTTGATCCTTTGTGTCTACTTGCATGTGTGGGACACTCGGTTAACTTTTGACCCCCACATTGCAGTGGTGACAGCAGCTTAGAGTCTTTGCTGTCTGATTGGATTCTGCAATCGCAGAGTGGAATCCAGTGTTAGATGCAGACTGTTGGTATGTGAAAATTGGCAATTTTAATTATCAAAGTCAGAAGTTTTGGATGCTGAAGCTTGGTTGTTACTCTTTCTTATTGTTGTGGTTTTTTTTTTTGTCTTTTTTTTGTTTTTTTTCTGAGACAGGGTTTCTCTATGTAGCTTTGCGCCTTTCCTGGATCTCGCTCTGTAGCCCAGGCTGGCCTCGAACTCACAAAGATCTGCCTGGCTCTGCCTCCCGAGTGCTGGGATTAAAGACGTGCGCCACCACTGCCCGGCTTTTTTTTGTTTTTTAGAGGTAGGGTTCCTCTGTACAGTCCTGGCTGTCCTGAAACTTGCTCTGTGTATGTGGCTGGCCTTGAACTCCCAAGTGCTGGGATTAAAGGTGTGCGCCACCAGACCTGGTTTATACTTAACGTTTTTATCATGCCGCTTACTTTTGAGTTAGTTCTCTTGTGACAAAATTCCTAACAGAAGTGGTTTATGGGAGGAAGGATTGTTCTGGCTTACAGTTGAAAGGGCACATTCCATCACGGTGCGGGAGGCATGGCGTCAGGAACTGAGTTCCTGCCACATTACATCTGCCGTCAGGAAGTAGAACATGAATGCTCATGCTTAGCTCCCTCTCTCCTTTTTCTTTAGTCCACACTCCAGCCTTTGGAATTGTGACACCCACATTAACATGGGTCTGCCCCCTTGAGTTGACCTAATCTGGACAATCCCTCAGACATTCCAGAGGCTTGCCTCCTGGGTAATTCTAGACCCTGTCAGGTTGACAACCAACCATCACACCACTGCTCACACATATTATGACATAATAAATTGTCATTTGTTTTCAGTAGTTCATATTTCATAGTGTGTAGTTGTTTTTTGTTAGATGCATTTTTAAGTGTAATGCTTTACCTTTTGTGTTATACTTACTAGTAGAGAAAAGTAGCATTAGTTCATAGTATGCATTATATATTACTCTTTGCATGTGCCTCCTCAAAGTGGCCAGTATTCTAATACATTAGTTCTTACAATTATGATAGGATGTTCAGGAAATGCAACATAAAGATAATATTTATGGTTAATAATATTGGTTTTGAAAGAAGATACCCATAAGTGGGTCAACATGGCAGTCGGTGCCTTGATTAAAAGAGGCAGAAAGTTGGCCTTTTCAAAACAGCTTTTATTATTTAAAAATGTTTCACTTAAAAATCATGTCATAGAAAATAAGCATTTTTCCATTGCGTGTTTGTAGTACTGAGCTACTGCCAAGTGTGGAAAATCCCTGCAGTTCTGTATCTGTGCTACACTGATGTGATGAAGTTGGACCTTGTCACTGTTGAAGCTTTTAAGCCTGTACTTTCTTCCAGTAGCTTGAAATCCTTGGTGAAGGTAAGGCTGCAGTGCTCTCCATTCATAACTAAGTTGTCACAGTGAAATGAATGATGGCAAGTGCTGCAGGGCAACGTCAACCCTAAGCAGCATGTTGGGAGCGTCTCAGTGAGGCGCTTAGAATTGCTGTTACTTGGTGTTCCAGGTGTTCTGTGATGTGGTGACTGCTTTGGTCCTGGTGTAGATTACTGCACTGTGGTCACATCCCATGTGTCCTTATGGAGAGAGAGGTGTACTGCTTGAAATGTTCCTGCAACTAATTAATTTGGAAATTTATAATTGATTTTTTAAAAGATGGACTTATTGTTTTTATTTAAGTGTGTGTGCCTGTGGGAGTTTATGTGTAAGTGCCTGTGTGCGTTGGATCCTGGAGCTGAAGTTAGAGATTGTTGTGAGCCACTGATCTGGGTGATGGGAAATGAGCCCAGGTCCTCTGCAAGAGCAGTAAGTGCTATTAAGTTGTTTCAAATTTGGCTTCTCTTTCAGTGGGTTTATATGTCCAGCCAGCTGCTGTCTCCCATTTAGTTGAGTGCTGTGTCCCTGAGGGCAGGCAAGGGCTGTTTGTTTCAACTGTGGATGGTATTCACAGTAAACATCTAGATTTGTTTTGAGATTAAAAATCATTCGTCATATCAACTTGAAATAAACTTCTAGTTTTAATGTTTCCTATATCTGCCCTCATGATAACAACTGTGGCAGATGGGATGATCACTCTGGAGAATGTTTTCTTTTTGTTTGAGTTAGTGTTTGACCATGCTGCCCAGGCTGGCCTCTCCCAAGTGTTGGGATTAGAGGCATGTGCTACCATGCCCTGTTGAGTACTGTTTTCTTTTTAGAAGAATAACTAATTTAGTGTGTGTAGGGGTATGTGTGCGTGTGTGGTGTTGGTCAGTGGCAGGTGTCTTTCTCTATTGCTCTTTACCTTATTCTTTGAGACCTGGAACTTGTAGATTAGGCCAGGCTGACTGGCCTGTGGGTCCCAGGAGTCCTCCTGTCTCTGCATCTCAGCACTGAGTTTTACAGGTGCTTGTCAGTGTGCCCGGCTTTTACATGAGCTCTGGGGACCTCAACTCAGCTCCTCATGTTCTCGTGACACTTCAACTGAGCCATCTCCTTGGCCTTTGTGCCATTGTCTCAAGGACTAAATACAGTGGACCTGAGTTAGTGTGTGGCTTATGGAAGTTTTCTTGGGACCTTGCTTCGTGGCCCTCACCTGGGAATAGCTCCATAGACAGGAGGAGGTGCTGGCTTGTGATGGCAGGCACATGCTGGGAACATATAGAGTGGCATGCTGGGAAGGAGTAAGAAGTTACCCCTAGGAAAGGCACCTGAGAGAGGTCCATGTAACTGGCTTCAGAAGGTGGGTGATGTTAGTGGTGGGAAGTGGGCAGAGAGGCAGAATGTGAGGAGAACATGAGCACCCTCGTGAGGGTTGTGGAGGCATGTGAGAGATGGTGTGCTGAAGGTCAGCAGAGTTGGAGGCTTTGGCCAAGGGAAGGTGTGATAAAGTATTCTGACCAAGAGCAACTTGGGGAAGAAAGGATTTACTTGGCTTATGCTTCTGGGTCACTGTCCATCATGGAGGGAAGTCGGGGCAGGAACTCAAGCAGGAACTGAAGCAGAGACAATGGAGGGATGCCGGTTGTTGCCTCACTCACAGGCTTATGCAGCCCAGAGCACCTGTCCAGGGAATGGTGCCACCCATAGTGAGCTGGGCTCTCCTATATCAACTGTCAATCAGGACAGTCCCCCACAGACATGTCCCCAGGCCAGTCGATCTGGACAAACCTTCAGCTGACTGAGCTGTGTCAAGCTGGCCAGTCCGGTGGGGCTCTGAACCACTTACTTGACTGTTTACCTTTGAACAAGATGAAAGGCAGCTCATGCTTGGTGTCATTCTCCTCTGTTGAGAATGTGGGGGCTGGGGTGTATTTGGTGACAGCCTTTTCTCTTTCCAGAACATTCCTGAAAGCACAGAAATACTGAAGAAATTGATGACAACAAATGAGATTCAAAGCAACATTTACACGTGACCCCAAAGGCAGTGAACCATGACCACGACCTGCCCATTCCAGGAAGCAGCCACTACTGTTTTGTACTTTACTCTGGGTTGGGGGTGTTTTGAGGGTGATAAACACAATAAAAATTTAAAAAACTTAATTGTAATTTTATTTTTTTACTGATGACATGTCTACAACTGAAATATTATTGAGCCAGTCCTTTTTTGTTACCTATTAGGTGGGACTATTGTTTGATCATTTTCTTAAAAAAATATTTTTTAGCCAGGCAGTGGTGGAACACGCCTTTAATCCCAGCACTCAGGAGGCAGAGGAAGGTAGATCTCTGTGAGTTTGAGGCTAGCCTGGGCTACAGAATGAGTTCCAGGGAAGGTGCCAAAGCTACACAGAGAAACCCTGTCTCAAAAAAACAAAAAACAAAAAAAAAATTTAAACATTCTTATTTTATGTATATGAATATTTTGTCTGCATGTATGTCTGTGTACTGTGTGTATTCAGTGTCCACAGAGGCCTGAAGAGTGTGTCAGGTCCATGAAACTGGAGTTACTGATGGTTGTGAGCCACGATGTGGGTGCCAGGAACTGAACCATGGTCTTCTGCACGAGCAGCCAGTGCTTTAACTCTGAGTCTTCTCTCCAGCCAGCCTCCCAACCTCCTTCCCTCCCTCCCGATCTTTCTTCCTTTCAAGGCAATAGACATTTTTAAAAAGCTCTAGACACCAACGGGCTGTAACATTATTGGAAAGTTATTGTTTGTTTTTTACTCTTTTGGGGGGCCTGCCACCCAGCTCCCAAATAAATCTCACAAGGAGGCTTATTCTTAATTATAAATGCTCGGCCTTGGCTTGGCTGTTTCTTGCCAGTTTTCCTTAACTTTAAATTATCCCGTCTACCTTTTGCCTCTGGGCTTTTCCTGTTCTCTTACTTCTGTAAATCTTACTCTTACTCCATGGTTGGTTGTATAGCTGGGTGGCTGGCTCCTGGAGTCCTCCTCCCTCTCTGGCTACTACTCCCAGATTTCTCCTATATATTCTCTCTGCCTACCAGCCCCGCCTATCCTTTCTCCTGCCTTGCTATTGGACGTTTGGTTCTTTATTAGACCCTCAGGTGTTTTAGACAGGCAAAGCATCACAGCTTCACAGAGCTAAACAAATGCAACATAAACAAAAGTAACATACCTTAAATTAATATTCTACAATAGAAAGTATAGTTAGGTGCAAAAAATTTAGTAGCTGTAGATGTTGGTCCTTGGATAGGAAAGGTTCTGGGCACCTGTGATCCTATAGTTTTTGGTTGTTCTGTGGATAAAAATTGGTACTGAGTTAACAAGGTCTTATACATGCTCAAAGTGAAACAGAGAAATGTGTGTCCTCTTCAGTCAGTGCTGACAGATGTGTGTCCTTCAGTCAGTGCAGCTGACAGATGTGTCCTCTTCAGTCAGTGCAGCTGACAGATGTGTGTCCTCTCTTCAGTCAGTGCAGTGACAGATGTGTCCTCTTCAGTCAGTGCAGTGACAGATGTGTGTCCTCTTCAGTCAGTGCTGATGACAGATGTGTCCTTCAGTCAGTGCAGCTGACAGATGTGTCCTCTTCAGTCAGTGCTGATGACAGATGTGTGTCCTCTTCAGTCAGTGCAGCTGACAGATGTGTGTCCTCTTCAGTCAGTGCAGCTGACAGATGTGTGTCCTCTTCAGTCAGTGCAGCTGACAGATGTGTGTCCTCTTCAGTCAGTGCAGTGACAGATGTGTGTCCTCTTCAGTCAGTGCAGCTGACAGATGTGTCCTCTTCAGTCAGTGCAGTTGACAGATGTGTGTCCTCTTCAGTCAGTGCAGCTGACAGATGTGTCC
>CABHPR010120604.1:0-15277 GCA_902168415.1 Peromyscus melanophrys | reverse complement strand
ACCCATTTCCATCTCCTCCAGGGCAAAGATTCCACCGAGGGTTGAGATCAACCTGGTGGACTCAGCCCAGGCAGGTATAGTCCCCTCCTCCCAGGCTGGGCCAAGGGTCTCTACTAAGCCTCAGGTTTCAAACAGCCAATTCATGCACTGAGCACAGGACCCGGTCCAACTGCCTGGATGCCTCCTAAACAGATCAAGCCAATCAACTGTCTCACCCATTCCGAGGGTCTGATCCAGTTGGGGGCCCCTCAGCCATTGGTTTACAGTTCATGTGTTTCCATTCGTTTGGCCACTTGTCTCTGTATTCCATCCATCCCTGGTCCCAACAACTCTTGCTCACATAAACCCTCCTCCTTCTCACCAATTGGACTCCCGGAGCTCCACCTGGGGCGTCCAGACTGTTCATGTAGATCTCATCCATTTCTCCGTCATTGGGCAATCCCCATGTCTTTCTTGGGGTCCTGTTTTCCAGGTAGCCTCCCTGGTGTTGTGAGTGGCCGTCCAGTCATCCTTGTTCCACAGCTAGTATTCTCCTATGAGTGGGTACATACCATGTTTGTCTTTCTGAGTCTGGGTTACCTCGCTCAGGAGGATTTTTTCTAGATCCCTCCATTTGCCTGCAAACCTCATGATGTCATTGTTTTTCTCTGCTGAGTAGTATTCCATTGTATATATGTACCACAGTTTATTTATCCATTCTTCGGTTGAAGGGCATCTAGGTTGTTTCCAGGTTCTGGCTATTACAAATAATGCTGATATGAACATAGCTGAGCAAGTGCCCTTGTGGTATGATTGGGCATTCCTTGGGTATATGCCCAAGAGTGGTATAGCTGGATCTTGGGGGAGATTGATTCCCAATTTTCTAAGAAAGCGCCATATTGATTTCCACAGTGGCTGTACCAGCTTGCATTCCCACCAGCAGTGGAGGAGAGTTCCCCTAGCTCCACATCCTCTCCAGCACAAGGTGTCCTCAGTGTTTTTGATCTTAGCCAATCTGACTGGCGTAAGGTGGTATCTCAGAGTTGTTTTGATTTGCATTTCCCTAATGATTAGGGATGTTGAGCAATTCCTTAAATGTCTCTCAGCCATTTGTGTTTCCTCTGCTGAGAAATCTCTGTTTAGTTCTATGGCCCATTTCTTAATTGGACTGTTGGGAGTTTTGGTGTTTAATTTCTTGAGTTCCCTATATATTCTGGATATCAGTCCTCTGTCAGATGTGGGGTTGGTGAAGATCTTTTCCCATTCTGTGGGCTGTCGCTTTGCCTTGTTGACCGTATCCTTTGCTCTACAAAAGCTTTTCAATTTCAAGAGGTCCCATTGATTGATTGTTTGTCTCAGTGTCTGAGCTACTGGTGTTATACCTAGGAAGCGATCTCCTATGCCAATGCGTTCAAGACTACTTCCTACTTTCTCTTCTAGCAGGTTCAGAGTAGCTGGATTTATGTTGAGGTCTTGGATCCACTTGGACTTAAGTTTTGTGCACGGTGACAGATATGGATCTATTTGCAGCCTTCTGCACGTTGATATCCAGTTATGCCAGCACCATTTGTTGAAGATGCTTTCTTTTTTCCATTGAACGCTTTTGGCTTCTTTGTCAAAAATTATATGTTCATAAGTGTGTGGATTAATGTCAGGGTCTTCAATTCGATTCCATTGGTCCACAAGTCGGTTTTTATGCCAGTACCAAGCTGTTTTTATTACTGTAGCTCTATAGTAGAGCTTGAAGTCAGGGATCGTGATGCCTCCAGAGGTTGTTTTATTGTACAGGATTCTGCTACAGCCACTTTAACTGAAACTCATTCTGTAAACCACATATATGCATATAGAGATATTTATGTGTTTTGCATACTATGCTGACTGATGCTGTAATAGTTAATATTAGTAAATAAGAGTTGAATAAAAGGCTGGGCGGTGGTGGCGCACGCCTTTAATCCCAGCACTCGGGAGGCAGAGGCAGGCGGATCTCTGTGAGTTCGAGGCCAGCCTGGGCTACCAAGTGAGTTCCAGGAAAGGCACAAAGCTACACAGAGAAACCCTGTCTCGAAAAACCAAAAAAAAAAAAGAAAAAAAAAAAAAGAGTTGAATAAAAGAACCTTGGCAAAGTTACTGGGGTAGGTGGGATATTTGACAATGGGCTTTCTTTTAAATAATTGAAACTACTGAATCTTGTGCATTTCTGTATTAGTTTGGTTTCTGTTGCTGTGATTTTTTTTTTGAGACAGGGTTTCTTTGTGTAGCTTTGGAGCCTTTCCTGGAACTCACTCTGTAGCCCAGGTTGGCCTCGAATTCACAGAGATCTGCCTGCCTCTGCTTCCCGAGTGCTGGGATTAAAGGCATGCACCACCACTGCCCAGCCTGTTGCTGTGATTAACACCACAAACAAAAGCAACTTGGGAGAAGGAAGGATTTATTTGGCTTACATTTCCAGGTTACAGTCTTACTGGAGGACACTAAGGTAAGAATTAAAGGCAGGAGTTTGAAGCAGAGGCCATGGGGGAATGTGGCTTATTGCCTTGCTGCCCCTGGCTTGCTCAGTTACCCTTTTAAAAATTCTTCTCTCATATATAACATCTCAACTGCAATTTCTCCTCCCTCCCCACCCCCAGTCTCTCTTCCCTACCTCTCCTCCTTCCCAGATCTGCTCCCTCTCCTTCCATCTCCTCTCAGAAAAGAGCAGTTCTCCCAGGGACATCAATCAAACATAGCATAAGAAGACCAGGCACATACCATCACATCAAGGCTGAATGAGGCAACCCAGTAGGAGGAAAAGGGTCCCTTAAGTAGGTAAAAGAGTCAGGGTCTGCCTCCACTCCCATTGTTAGGAATCCCACAAGAACACCAAGCTATACCATATATACAGAGGACCTAGGTCAGACCCCTACAGGCTCCCTGATCTCTGTGAGCCCCCGTGAGCCCCGGTCATTTGATTCTGTGGTACGTGCTCTCTTAGTGTCCCTGACCTCTCTGGTTCCTCCAATCCTTCCTCCCCCTCCTCCGCAGGACTCCCTGAACTCTGCCTAATGTTTGGCTGTGGGACTCTGCATCTGCTCCCATCAGTTGCTGGGTGAAGTCTCTCTGGTCTCTTTGATGAGGATTCTGCTGAGCTCTGGTCCCAGAACACTCTGCAGGCAGGACAAGCTGTAGGTTGAAGGTTTTGTGGCTGGGTTGGGGTCCTAATCCCTCCATTTGAGGCCTTGCCTGGTCACAGAAGATGGCTGGTCAGGCTCCGTGTCCCCATTATTAGGAGGAGTCTTTGCTAGGGTTACTCTTGTAGATTTCATGGAGTTTCCCTTGTACTAGGTTTCCGTCTTGCCCCTGAAGTGTCCCCAATTCCAGTCTTTTCTCCCAGTATTCCTCACCCCACCTCACCCCTCCTGTTCCCAACTCCACCTGCCCCCAGTCCACCCACAAAATCTGTTTCCCCTTCCCAGCAGATCTGAGTATCTCCCCTTGAGCCCTCCTTGTTACTTAACCTCTCTGGGTCTGTGGACTGTAGCGTGGTTATCTTTTACTTTACATCTAATATCCACTTGTAAGTGAGAACATAACATGTTTGTCTTTCTGGGTCTGGGTTACCTCATTCAGGATGATTTTTTTCAAGTTCCATCCATTTGCCTGCAAATTTCATGATGTCCTTGTTTTTAACAGCTGAGTAATACTCCGTTGTGTAAATGTGCCGCATTTTCTTTATGCATTCTTCAGTTGGGGGACATCTAGGTTGTCTCCAGCTTCTGGCTATTATTAACACAGCTGTTATAAACACAGCTGAGCAAGTGTCCTTGTGATAGGATGGAGTCAGTTACCCTTCTTATATAGCCCAAGCCTGCCTGCCCAGGGATGGCACTGCCCACAGTGGACTCAGCCCTCCTACATTACCTAGAGTTAAAAGAATGCTTCACAGATATGGCCTCCACAGGCCAAAATGATGGAGGCAATTCTTTAGCTGATGTTTCATCTTCCACAGTGACTCTAGGTTTGTGTCACATTGATAGCTAAAGCTAACTTGTCAACCTGATGCACAAACATATCACTTAACCCATAACTGTAGCAAGAATCCCAATTGGTCTTAATAAAAATCCAGAGCCATTTATCAGGGTAAATGCTAAAAGATCAGAGAAGCAGAACAGCCAGCCACTAGGGATCTTACCTCTACTGAATCAGATCGAAAAGGAGCTGAGCTCCTGTCTCCTTCCACCAGCCATATCACTTCCTGTCTCCACCTCCCTAGTGCTGGGATCAAAACTGTGTGCACCACTGCCTGGCTCTGTTTCTTTTTTAGACTGGATCAATCTTGTGTTGCTCAGGGTGGCCTTGAACTCCTGATCTTCCTGCTTCCTCCCCCCAAGTGCTGGGATTAAAGGTGTGTGCCACCACTGCCTGGCCTCCACGGCTAACTAGTGGCTTAGCTCCGCACTCTGATCTTCAGGCAAGCTTTATTTGTTATGTCACAAGCAAAATATTACCATACATAACCTTTCCTTTCTTGTTTGTCCCCAAGATCGCATATAAAACATAATTCAATTTTAAAGTCTCATTTATTCAATAAATTCTGACACTGCAGGAAGACACAAACACATTCACAATTTGTGACACAGTGTACTCACAACACACCTAATCCCAAATGGGATTTGTAAAGATCAACTCTAATTCCTTCTTCAGTGTGTATGTTCTAAGTCTCATTTTGACATGTGTATTCAGGCATAATTATCATTTAAAAAATTTAAAGGTATTTTTCTGTGCTGTGGTATATGCACATGTTTGTGTGGGTGTGGAGGCCAGTGATGTCTGCTGTTCTCTTCTATCTCCCTCCAGATTTTCAAGATAGGGTCCCTCGCTGATTCTGGAGCTCACCAGTTCAGCTAAGCTGCTGGCCAGTGAACTCCAGGGACTTGCCTGTCTCTTCCACCCCACAATGTTGGGGTGACCCACAGACATCTGGCTTTTGTTGGTGCTGGGGATCTGCACTTAGGTCTCCATGTTTGTGTCACTGATCTATCCCTCTACTTTTTATTTAGATCAGAGAGATGCTCAGGGGAGAAAGACACTTCCCGCCAATCCCGAGGACCCACATGATGGAAGGGAAGACTCCCAAAAATTGTTCTCTGATTTCTATACACATGCCTTGGAAATATGTACCACTCTCTACAAATATTAATAAATATAATAAAAAGACTTAAAACTTTTTAAGTTTAAATTTATAAAGACCCACATTAAAGATGTAATACCAAGCCAAATCATCATTTCTGTTTGCTGTTCAGATGTCCTGGACATGGAGGTAGACCAGATAGATGCAGTTTCTGGCTGCAGCTGGTGAAGGTCTGAATCTGTGTCCCTGGGTACAGGGAGCACCTGCTGTTTTGGATTCACTAAAGAGTACATGTATGTAGACAAATTTCTAAATGGTCTTGTTAAATAAAAAACACGGAGCCAAATATAGGGGTGAAAGCCTTAGATCAGGGAAATAGGAATAGCCACCAACCAACCTTACCTCACCAACTCTGCAGCTTCCAAATGCACATTACTTCCTGTCTACCCATGCCTTTATTGCCTTGCTGTTCTGCCCTCTCATTGGCTATCTTAGCCCAGCTACCTCACTTCCTCTTCCTACACAGCTCTGTCACTTTCTGTCTGTCTGTACAGACTTCCATGTCTCTATGGTTGGTACTGGGATTAAAGGCATATGTCACCACACTTGGCTCTGTTCCCTAGTGTGGCCTTGAACACACAGAGATCCTGCCTGCTAAGGGATTAAGGGCGTGTGCTGTCTGACTTTTTGTTTACTTAAAATGGCTGGCCTTTCCTCCTTGATCTCCAGGCAAACTTTATTAAAGCACAAATAAAATATCACCACATTTCAGCACAAATAAAAATCACCACACATGTATTTTCCCATCAACCCTGGGCACTTTGTGGTTCTTTGAGTAGACATATGTAAAGTGGCAATGAGTCTGATGGGCATGCTTCTAGCTGGGAATGAACAAGGCTATACTGCCCTGTGGTTCGGTCTTGCTCAGAGAAGGCTGTGTAGTATATGAAGCCACAGCTGGACATAGGGATTCTAATCCCTAATCTGGTCCCCCTTGGTGGGTGGCCCTCTAGTGAGTCTCTTGAACCTTATCATTTCCTTTTATAAAACAAAGGGTAATCTACTGGATGAGCTGGGATGTAAGATTTTAATCTATGAAGTATTTATATTTGATACATCTGCACATACTTTTGCCAGCGACCTGCACAGCTTTGGAACTGAACTGACCGAAGCTATGGAGAATGAAGAAATGTCGGACACAGAAAAGCTGGGATTGGGTGGGCCGTGCACTCTGATGGAGAAGCTGCCCAGAAATTCAGCACTTTTATTATATGTAGCTGAATGAGGAGGTGGGTGAGTTAATTCTGTAAGGGTGTCTCTGTAGGGGGTAGTCTCAGGCTGCAGTTATCCAGGAGGAGGAAGCTGTGGTTGATACCTTAATCATACACTATCAACATCTGTACTTAGACCAGGGGTCTAAGTACAGATGTTGATATCTGTACTCATACCATTCCTATGAGTCTGAGGCATTGGAGTCCTTGACATGGCCACGTTCATGTCATGAATGCTCATTCATACAGGGATGCATTAGTGCCCCACACCTCCCCATATTTTATTTCATAATGCTCCCAATGCAGCTTGACTTCTAATTCAGAAGCAGGTCTGGGAAATCCCTGGAACCTGGCTAAAAAGAGAAAGAAACAAAGCATTGTGGCCTCTGGCCTGGGTTATTTGGATTATCCTTCTCAAGTACTGGGAAAACTTGAAAACCAATAAGGTCCTTCCTTGCAATGCCTCTCTTGGGGCTGCTTGTGAAGGCCTGGTTGCTAAGGTGAGCTTTCTGCATGTTAGAGGTGTCTTGAGCTGCAGTTTCTACATTGGCTTTACCAGTGCAGCCTCGTACTCACTACCTCAGAATCACTATGAGAACTGCAGTGGTTTGAACGAGAAGGATCTCCACAGGCTCACATATTTGAATGTTTGGTCTCTCGGTGGTAGAACTGTTTTGGGAAGGATTAGAAGGTGTGTCCTTCTTAGAGGAAATGCATCACTGGCTTAGAGGTTTCAAAAGCCCAGTTTCTCTCTCTCTGCCTCCAGCTCGTAGAGAAGATGTAAGCCCTCAGCTACTGCTTTAGCACCTTGCCTCCTTCCTGCTGCCAAGCTTCCTGCCATGATGGTCATGGACTAACCCTCTGAAACTGTGAGTATGCCCAATAAACTCTTTCCTCTGTAAGTTTCCTTCATCATGGTGTCTCTTCACAGCAGCAGAACAGTAACTACGACAGAAGTTGGTACCAGGAGTGGGGTATTGCTGTGACAGGCCTGACCATGCTGCTTGTTGGAGGAATGTGGACTTTGGGACTGTGGATTAGGAAAGCAATTGACTGCTGTAAGTAGGGCCTAATGCGCCATACTAGTAAGAGCTTGGAAGACAGTAGTGCTGAGAGCCTTGTGGACTCCGGAAGACCAGCTCACGTGGTTTCAGAGGGGAACAACATTAGCAACTGGGTTTGAGACCATTCCTATGGTATGTTGGCAAAGAATGTGGTTACTTCCTGTCCTTGTCCAAAACAAAACAAAACAAAACAAAACAAAAAATCTGCCTAAGGCTAAATTGGAGAGTTTTGGATTAATATTATTGGCAAAGGAGATTTTAAGACAGCCTAGTATTGACTGTGCTATGTGGCTTTTAGTGATCACTCAGTGGTCAAGGAAACGTGAAGACGCAGAGGAGCATCTTTGCTGTGAAAGGCCCACCCATATTCTATACTGGGGGGTGCATTTTTTTGGGTACTACATCTGCATTTTACAAGCAGGAAGTCCAATCCTATTTAGAACTTCCTCTTCCAAGGTTAACTATTGGGGTCATTTTAGACGTATTTTCTTTTTGAAAATTAATTAAATAATTTTTATTCTTTGTCAATTTCATGTATAGAATTTCAATATATTCTGGTTATTTGGAGTCCCCATTACCCTCTCTAACCCTCTCCCACTCCTGCTGAACCCCCTCTTTCTAACAAGTCCCCTCCTATAGTCATAGACATGGTTTTCTTTTAATTTCCAGTGATCATGTTCTCATGCATGGATGTTTTGGATCTTAGAAGGACAATTCTTGGGATGTGGCCACTGCACCTGGGTCACAGGTGCTAATCTCTGGCCTAGTCCCTTCATTACCAATGAGGCATTTACTTTCCTAACTCTCTCATCTTGGGTATGGAATTTACTAGAACTGCTGGGTTTTGTAGCCTTGCTGACCCTACCAAACTGGCTGGGAATCCACTGCAAAACCCGAGGGCTGGCGTTCAGCCTCCTGACGACTTCCTTGCAGCAATGGGGACTCTGTAGAGCCCTGCAAGTAGGTGGCAGCCCAAACCCACCATCTATTGTGGTGGATAGGTTCACATTCTTAGTTTGAAACTCCTAACTGCCAATGTGACTGGATTTGAAGATAAGGTATAATTAAGGTCAAATGAGGCTGGAAGAGTGGGCCCTTGATGCAGTGGGTTTGAGGTTTTTCCAAGAGTGAGACACTTCTGATCCCTCCACACATAGAGCAAAGGCCACATTAGGACACAGGGGTAGTACCACAGGCATCACTAGAGGCCGATCTTGCCTCTGTCTGGACCTTGGGTGTCTACCTTCTGAACTGAAAAGGACCATATCTAAGTAGTCTACCATTGAGACACATAATTAGCACTAGTTGTCTAAATTTTCCAGTGTCTGGTATTCTGTTCAGGCAGCCAGAGCATACAAATACGTCTGATGAAGAGCAAACTCAGGTACTTTGGAGCTGGCCTCAAGGGCCATTCCTCACCACCACTCAGCCTGTCTCCTTTCTAACAGGACCCAGACATTCTGAGATATAGGGTCAGGTGGGACCAATATGAATCAGTTCAAGCCAGTCTATACATTGAACTTTTTGTGTCATGGACATTAGAATATTGGGCCAATCAGAGGGAAGCCAAAGGCTTGTGTTAGTGGTTGAGGAACTGAAGATTCTCTAGACTCTTCTCTGTGATGATTAATCTTCATCATCAATTAATTGGATCAGATCTTGTGGGAACCTATCTTAGAGTGTATCTATGAGGGTGTTTTCAGAATGCTTTAACCAAATAGAGAAGATGCACCCTGAATGTGGCTGGAACTATCCCCTGGGGAACGCCTCAGGCTGAATAAAAGGAGAACACAGAGCTTCAGTGCTGGCTACTTTCATGTCAACTTGACACAAGCTTTTGAGAGAAGGAAGCTTCAGTTGAGAAAATGCCTCCATGAGATCAGGCTGCAGCCAAACAAATCAGTGTTCCATGGGAGAGGGCCTAGTCCATGGTGGGTGATGCCATCCCTGGGCTGGGGAGTCCTGGATTCTACAGGAAAGCAGGCTGAACAAGCCATGATGGGCAAGCCGGTAAGCAGCACCCCTCCATGGTCTCTGTACCAGCTCCTGCCTCCAGGTTCCTGTCCTGTTTGAGTTCCTGTCCTGGCTTCCTTCAATAATGAACAGTGCTGTGGAGGTGTAAGCCCAATAAACCCTTTCCTCCCCAACTTGTTTTTTGGACATGGCATTTCATCACAGCAATGGTAATTCCAACTAAGACAAGGGCTTCACCTCTCTCCGCCTCCTGACTGCAAATGCAACATAACCGGCCACTTTACACTTGCCCTGCTCAATTCCTTTCCCATCATGATGGACTGGACCAAGCCATGAGCCCAAATAAACAAAAGTAACTGCTGTACTTTCTTCAGGTGTGAGAGAAAATGTCTGGAGCATGGGCACTAGTGACAGGCATCGCACTGCCATGGGGCTGGAGGCACCTCAGAGCTGAAGTCTTGGAGGTGGGAGAACCTGCCTAAGCTGAGTGTTGCTTTCCCGTTACCTGATGACAAAGCCTGTCCATCGTCTTTGGGAATCGTTCTGTTTCCTGTGTTCTGTTACTAAAAGCATCCTACCAGGAACTCTCTCCATGGTTTCCCGCACAGCAGTCAGAGCGAGCTTGCCAGAGTACAAAGCTGACTCACCCACTTCACAGCCTGCATCTTTTTTTTGTTTTGTTTTGTTTTTTTGTTTTTTGAGACAGGGTTTCTCTGTGTAGCTTTGCGCCTTTCCTGGAACTCGCTTTGGAATCCAGGCTGGCCTTGAACTCACAGAGATCCACCTGGCTCTGCCTCCCGAGTGCTGGGATTAAAGGCGTGCGCCACCACCGCCCGGCCAGCCTGTGTCTTTCAGTGGCTTTCTGTTCTGTTCATTGGGCCCCTTGGACCTCAGTTCCAGGAGGCTGGCACTGTGAGGAAGTCGGGTGATTTCCCTCAGCAGAAAACAAGCACGAACTTTAATTAATTAATTAAAAAAATTTTTTTAAACATATGCATGCTCTGTCTACATGTACGCATGCTTGCCAGAAGAGGACATCACATCATGTTATAGATGGTTGTGAGCCACCCTGTGGGCACTGTGATTTGAACTCAGGACTTCTGGAAGAGCAGCCAGTGCTCTTAGCCTCTGAGCCATCTCTCCAACTCCCTCACTACACTTTTTAAAGAGAGTCATCTCAAACCACTGGGAAAATGACCAAGGATAAGGCATTCTTTTGAAGAATGAAGCCATAGTGGTGGGTACACATGGTGTCTATAAGCATCCCATTGGGAGGCACCATAGGACACTCAAGAAGAAAAACACTCGGTTTTCAACCTGGTCCTCTTCTTTTTTTTTTTAAGATTTATTAATTTATGTATTTATGGAGATTGAGCTGGGGTTACAAATGTTTAATTCTGGCTTGTCCTTCCTGATGCTGGACCTCCATCCTGAAGCTTCCCGAGAGGCTCTTCAGCAGAAAAAAACAAAAACACAAAATAAAACAAAAACAAACAAAATACCCTTAGATGGTTTCAAGGGACTTAAGAGTTTCTTTGTCAAGAACCAGGGTGAGCCAGGCAGTGGTGGCGCACGCCTTTAATCTCAGCACTTGGGAGGCAGAGCCAGGCAGATCTCTGTGAGTTCGAGGCCAGCCTGGTCTACAGAGCGAGATCCAGGTCAGGCTCCAAAACTACACAGAGAAACCCTGTCTTGAAAAACCAAAGGTGGGGGGAAGAACTAGGGTGAAGGGTTGGGGGGATGGCTCAGGGGTTAAGAGCATTAGCTGCTCTTCCAAAGGTTCTGAGTTCAATTCCCAGCAACAACAAGGTGGTTCACAACCGTTTATAATGAGATCCAGTGCCCTCTTCTGGTGTACAGATGTACATTCAGACAGAGACTCATGCATAAAATACACAAATAAATCTTAAAAAAAAAAAACCAAGCAAACAAACACTCGAGGTGGCCAGAAATATAGGAGTTCTGGACTTATGGTTGAAGTAGAGTCTGTACCCCTAAGCCTGGGGGGGAGCTGTACTAAATACTGGAAGTTAGTCACAGGATTGAACAAATTGTAGGATGCATAGTTGGTGTCCACCAAGAAAGGGTGAATTCCTTGGTGTGAGGAAGACATCCTTATGCTGGGTATGAGCAAGGCTTGGGATTTGAAAAGACTGGTATGTTGTCCCATTGGATTCCCCCATCTTATTCATTGAATGAGGACCTGTGGCCTTAATAGCTGGACATGGCAGGTTGATTTCAGGGGCAACCACAGAACAGTTAGTTGTTTTTTTTTAACTTTTTAAATATTTATTTTTTAATTTATGTGTGCCTGCCATTGTATATGTGTATGTGTGTGCAGGTGCCCACAGTGGCCAGAAGAGGGCGTTGGATTCCTTGGAGCTAGAGTTCTAGACAATTGTGACATGGGTTCTGGGACCAAACTTGGGTCCTTTGGAGGAGCAGCAAGTCCTCTCAACTGTGGGGCCATCATCTCTCCAGCAACCCCTCCTGAGCATCTAGTTTAAGGAGAAGCTGTTATAAGCACCTCAAGGTGCATGCAAGTGGTCAGGATTCACCCTTGAGGACCTCCAATCACCAGGCTCTGCCATAGAAGATATCCTGTGGACACAGGATGGTTGGACCCAGCCCCTCCAGATGCAGGTGGCCAAGCTCTGCCCTACAGAGTAAAAAGCCCAAGCTCAGGACCTGAAAATCACCAATCCCCACCCTGGAAATCCCCACCCTGGAAAGCACCCCCTCCCCAGAAACCCTGTATAAACCCTGTCTTCTGTTCAATTCTCTGCTGCTTTTTGCCTGAACAGAGGCATCCACCCTCCTGGTTTTTCCCCTCTCAATAAATCTCTTGTATGAGGTTTGTTTGTGGTGTTCCTTGGCTCCTGACTGCCAGGATACCTTTCCCTTCAGAGCTGTAACACCACTGTGGGAGAGAAGAGCACCAGAGAAGGCCTAGCAGTGGTCTCTGCAGATAGCAGCAGCTCTCTGCCCAGCCTGTGCTGAATGGACTGTTGTCTCCTGTATATCTTGTAAACAGCATACAGCAAGACTCCAAAAAATTCAATCTTTGCCTTTTTAAAATTAAGGATTTATTTATGTGTATGTGTGTATCTCTGTGGGTAGACATGTGTACCAAGTACAGGTGCCCATGGAGGCCAGAAGAGGGTGTTATTCCTTGGTTGTTAACTACTCCACACTGGTGCTGGGAACTGAACTCAAGTTCTCTGCAAGAGCTGTATATGCTTTTTTTTTATTATTTTATTTTATTTTTCTGAGAGAATCTAGTGTATCCCAGCTGGCCTGGAACTTGCTGTATAGACCAGAGAGGCCAGAAACTGACAGAAATCCACCTGTGAGATCTCAAGTATTAGGATTAGTCCAGCCTCATACATGCCCTTAACCACTGAGTCATCTTTCCAGCCTGGATCTTTACCTTTTAAGTAAGAGATGTGGTCCATTTGTCTTCCATCACTCAAGTGATGCTGCATTCTGTAAGGCACACTGGGAAAACCTGATGCTCTGTCCTTTACTGAACATGTCTGCAGCCGGTCACCTAAAAAGACAAGGACCACAACCTGCTAATATTTGGAAATCGAAAGTCCGGGGTGGTGATTTTCAATGCAGTTTCCAGGCAATGGCTTTGACTCTTCCATTGACTTTCTCAAGGTAAACCCCTGGCTGGAGGCTGTGAGGACTTGAAGGCATCTTGAAGTCAGTCTGCCCTTGGGCATCCCAGTCAGCTTTGGATCCAGGCTGAAAGGCAACATCAGTCAATGTAAGTTCAGAGACCTTGGAGAATCGATTGTCCCCCCCACTGGACACGCCACACTGTCTTCTATTACTGTCTGATTTTGTTTAGTGCAGTCTCTCAGCACGTGGACGCTTCCACAGAGCCACCCCATAGGATCAAAATATTGACATCAAGCAGTCACACAGCTTATTGAGACTCAATGAGAAAGGGTCTCTACTCTCTTTTCTCGTTTCTCAGAGATGGTAGTCCCAGAACTTTGCTGGATATTAGAGCTTCCTGGGGAACTTTCAAATGCTTAGTGCCCATCATACATGCCATATCTGGAGGTGGGACCCAGTATTTCTCCAGCCCTCTGGTAATGCCAACATATGGCCAAGCTTGAGAGTCAACATGTTAGAATTCCACATACCCAAGTCTCAGCCTGGACCCAGGGATTCACACACCTGCTGGCGTCCCACAAGCCGTGACACCCTCCCGGGGAGTCTGAGGCCACTTTCATGTGCATCGTGTGGGATCTCCATAAACTGAAGATTCAAACCGCACATCTGAAGCAGGGCTGAGAAGGTCCCAGTGTGACTGTTGCTGCCTGTGAAGGACCTCAGCTGTGTGGCCAGAGGCTGGACTCCCATTTATAGGAGATGAATTGCTGTTGGGTCGGGTGATACATGGTGAATGTGAGGATTCAGGCCGAGAACGGCACATCCTGAGCTGAGTTATGTGTCCATTTCCCCCATGGACAGTCTCTAGCGTCCCCGCAAATGTTTTGAGTAGCCGTCTCTTGTTACTGCAGAACAAATGCATCAGGTGGGCTTTTCAGGCTGGAAGGAATTTACACTTGAAGTCCCTTGGACATTGCCACGCTCTGGCTCCTGGGGCTGGTGTGAGAGCTGGGGTGGAGTGAAGCTGTCGTCATGTCTGCAGCCCACAGTTTGTTGAGTGCTACTGTGGACTCTGTGGTGAATATTTGATGACAATGTTCTTAAATCAAAGTCTTTCCCACTCAGGAATGATATTTCATACAAATGTTCCCTTCAGGCATACAAGAGTGTTAACAGGTACAAAGTGAACAAGTCATATGTTACTGTAGGCCACCAGGCACCCCCCCCCCACCCTACAGAGATTGTAGGTGAAGATTGGTCACCAGGGGGCAGTATTGCTCAACAAAGGGTTTTCCGTGGGCTTGCCCAATCTGAGGATATAACCTGACTCCCCAAATGTCTGACTGTATTAATATTCCACAGCTACCCATAAACAATTAAAAACACAGCAAGGCATCTGTATGTACTAGACCTTTAAGAACGTCAGGTAAGGGTGCTTGCCATGCAGGCTGCTGACCTGAGTTTGATACCAGGAACCCATGTGGTGGGGATGGAGAACGGACTCCAGAAAGTTATTCTTTGGCATCCATACATATACCCCATAAACAAACAAAGAGATAAATAATGTTAAAAAAGAATGTTGACTCTGAAAAATAGAAAGCTCCTCTCCCCCTTTCCCTCACAGTTTTTATGAGGCCCAGGATGGTTGTTTCTGCAGATGGGAGAGAGATCTTTTCCTGGGAGAAGCCGTGCTCTGTCAGCACAGTTGGACACAGGGGCAGCCTTGGCAAGCAGAGGATTGCTCTCTGAGCAGCAATTGCTCTGTGGGGGAAATGCAAGGTTGCTGCCTCAGTTTCTCCTGAGACACAGGGACTCACAGAAGGCTCTTAGGTCATGCAGCCTGGATGGATTTCTGTGTGGTCTCTCTTTAAAGTGTCCAGCCATGGCAGTGCTGGCTTATCCTTCCTCCACCGAATGTGTTCTGCTGTGGCTTCACAAGGAGGCTTTACCTTTGTGTTACTGGCTAAGCCCCCCTGGCCTGCTTCATTGCCAGGTTTCTGCTTCTTCTGCCTGGAAATGGATTTGACCCTGAGCCCCGAGCTCCTGTGAGGAGCCCAGCTTCCATGCCCTCCCAATCACAAGCAGTGGCCTGCCTGGCTCTGCCTCTCAGCCACTAAGACCTCCCAAGAGTACAGAAGCTCTCCAGGGCTGTCACCCAGGTAGACTTTCTTTACAGCATGCCAGCCATGAGGCTGGGGTTTCTCTCTCTCTTCTCTCTCTCTCTCTCTCTCTCTCTCTCTCTCTCTCTCTCTCTC
>CABHPR010120603.1:0-11036 GCA_902168415.1 Peromyscus melanophrys | reverse complement strand
ACCACCCAAGAGAGGGCACAACCCTTCGCCTTCTGCTCTTTAGCGGTAACATAAGCAGACAAGACCATGCCCTGAGGCTTGTTACCTCAAAGCTATTGGCTGAATGGAACGAATTGCCACAACATGCAGACCTTCCAGTAAGGCTGCTTTAAGGGGCATCCACGTTCCTACCTACACAGAATCTCTAACCCATGCTGTCTTTAAGTAAACCTAATAAACTCATTTGCTTGCCAGAGTGAACTATGGTGCAATGGTACTTTGGTTTGTCATCAGCACCTTAGAAGAGGGTAGATCTTGTTTATGCCTTCTCCATATTTCTCACAACAAAGACCCTAAGATCTGGAGCCCCTGAGGTAGATGGAGGAAGTACTCTCCTGACTAGTTTGCCCCCATTTGGTGTAGGTCTGATGACAATGCTAGATTATTTAGATTCTCTCTATTTAGGGTGGTTCTGCTTTTACCCTTTTCAGGGCCTGGGAGCTCTCTGCTCTGCAGACCTCCTCCAGGGACCACAGAATAGACTTTCATATTACTCTGACCAACCAGGCAGAACTGATTGGTTGTCATATCCAGAACCATGTCTGAGGTTCCATCAGGGCTGGCAGCAAGGACAGAAAGGAATTATCTGGCAACACCTAAGGTCTCTTTTAACTAGAGTTTTCCTGCCTGGCCCACAATCAGGACAAATCTCTGTCACCCGCCAGTCCCACAGCTGCTCAGACCCAACCAAGTAAACACAGAGACTTATATTGCTTACAAACTGTATGGCCGTGGCAGGCTTCTTGCTAACTGTTCTTATATCTTAAATTAATCCATTTCTATAAATCTATATCTTGCCACATGGCTCATGGCGTACTGGCATCTTCACACGCTGCTTGTCAGGGAGGCAGCTGGCAGTGTCTCCCTCCTCAGCTTTCCACTTCCCACAATTCTCTTCTCTGCTTGTCCCGCCTATACTTCCTGCCTGGCCACTGGCCAATCAGTGTTTTATTTATTGACCAATCAGAGCAATTTGACATACAGACCATCCCACAGCAGTCTCTCTTAGCATCTTTCCGTTGGTCTATTTCCTTCATGAACTTCTGTCCACTCTCTTTAGAATGCCTGAGTCTCCTGAGATGGCAGAAGTGTAAGGGAAGTCAGGATGACAGTGCTAGCCAGAGCCTTCCAGGGTGAAATGAGGAACTGATTTGCAGTGTCCATGGTAGTTTTTGAGAAGCTGGAGGAGATTTTGGTGAGTCTTACTTTTATTTTAAAATTATCTAACATTTTATAATCTAGTGATTTGCATTTACACACATGTAAACATCTTTGTGATTTGTGCATACAATTTATTTATGTGTCTATATTTATATATGTGTTTTTTATATCTGTATATAATTATTTTATTAGACTTAACATAGTAAGCAATATCTACTCTATGCATGACCCACACAAAGTTGCTATTCTGTTCTTTTGCCTTCTTATCTTCTGTTAAGACCATAATTGTTATGAACAGCCACAAGGGTAGCTACAGATGTTTATCAGCATAGACTGAGCCTCTGCATCAGAATATTTTCTCCTGTTCTTTACCTTGTCTTTCAACTCTGTTAACCATACTTTTAAAAAGACAGGCATGTTGAATTTTGATGTAACACGTTGTATCAATAATCACTCATTAATTGATTACATTTTTTTTTGTCCTGGTTAAGAAACTGTTACTATGGAGTAATATTTGTGCACCTGCAAAGACTTAAATTCTGATGAGACTATGTTTGAGAATGGGGCCTCTAAAGAACTAATTAAGGTTAAATTGAGATTATAAATATGGGGCGTGGATCCTATAATATTAGTGTCTTTTATAAGAAGTGACATTGGAGAGTTCATTATGCATGTGTACTAAGGGAAGTTCATAGGAGTACTTAATAATAACAAGGTGATCACTATAAGCCATGAAAAGAGCCCTCACCAGACATTCATACAATCAGCTGTAGACAAGAAACTTCTAATACCCAGAATTAGAAGAAATGAAAGTAAATTTCTGGTGTTTAAAATATCCAATGTGTAATCAAGGTACAGTGAACCCTCTGAACTAGACTGCCCCATGGGTAGAAAGAAAGTTTATTTGGCAAACAAACTGCCAGGTTACCTCAGAGAATAGAGGACAGCAGCCAGTAGGAAAAGCCTTGCTCATTTTATTGGGGAGGTAGTGATGGGTGGAGGGTGGAATGAGGGTAGAACAGCCTGAAGGTTAGCATGGGGTCTTTGATCTGTTGTAAGCTGTTTGGATTAATCAGGAACTAGATGCCCTGGGTGTTTGACTATGGAGGAGGAAGATGGAAGTAGTGGCTTTTCTGGTAAACAGAAACCCACCAGAGATCCCTAAGGAATGCTGAGTTTAGTTTTCTGTTTACCCAACAACAATCCTTCTGTTTATCCAGTCAGAGTCCTGCCTGGGTTATGTCCAGGCTAGCGTCTTAAGACACTGTCACCAGCCATGCCATTTTTGGGACCTGCTTTGGACCTAACTGAGTGTTTGGTGTTTTGCTATGGAAATCTATTTTAAGACAGATTTTGTTACCAGGAATGTGGTGCTGATATATTATAAACTGAAGGGTCCGGGAATATAGAAATATAAAATTATAAACATAAAAAAAAGCTGACACTCATCAGCTCTAAAGGTTAACTTCTAACAATGGCTCTCTGCTTATAGCCAGCTCCTCTGTCAACAGCCAGGGGTTAACTTTTAACTCCCTTGCCCCTTATAGCCAACAACTGCCTGGAACAAAGTTAACTTTTAATAGATGTTGATACATGATTTCTAGCATGCATCCCATGCCTGATGTTTCTATGTGATTTCTAGTTGTTGTATCCCATGCCTGATGTTTCTACGTGACTTCTAGTTGCACCCTATTCCTGATGCTTTCCCCCTTACTATAAAAAGGGGGCCAGAACCCGCCTCCATTGCCACATCCTCAGAATCCCAAACACTGGCTGTGCTCTCAGCTTTTGTGCCCTGTGGTGATTTTCTTTTCTTTCTTTGTTTTTTCCCCCCCCTGGAATAAATTCTGCTTCTGGTTTAATAGACTTGGATTATTGCGAGACCCCAGACCCAACATAAAAAACAGCAACAACAACAACAATAACCAAATTTTAAAAAATATAACAAAGAGACTGGCTTTGGAACTGGATGGTGAGTAGAAACTAGAAGAGTTATATGCTAGAAAAAGTTTATTTTCTTAAAGTGACAAAAATATAAATTATTTTGTTAAAAAGAGCAAAAGAGAAACTTATTAGAATCCTGTTATCACAGAGAATATACATTATATAATGAATGGAATGTTGGAAGCCATTCTGGTGAAATCTCAGATGGAAATAGAGACCATGTTTTTGGAAAATGGAAAGTGGGTTATTTTGTTATAAATGAACAAGACCTTGATGATTTGTGTCCTATGGTTTAGTGATGGAAACAGATACCAACACATGGATAGCAAACCCATATTGCATGAAACAAAAGGTTAGTTACCACCTCTGACAAAGATGGAAGAGTTCTACAAACCCAACAAGATATGTGTGATTAAGACCAGGTCACCTACTTTATGATAGCTAATTACTGCTGTGATACTATATTAAGCCAAATCATCCAGACTCTGAAAGATAAACACTATTCTCTTTCATATGTGATTTGTATATTTTAATTTTTACATGTGTGTATATGTGTGTGTGGTAGATGCCATGATACTAAAAGTCAAACAAGAGAAGGAAAAAGAACTCTTGGGAGAATGGGGAAGGAGAAAAGGGTGACAATAGGTTACATATGAAATAGAAGTGGAATGAGGGAGCCTGGGAGGAAGAAAGTGACAAGGGAGGGGAGGAGGCTGGAAGAGAGGAATTGTTGGTTTTAATGTGGCAGTGCAATGTTTTTCACTAAGTGGTGCTGCTACCGTGCCAGAAAGGCCACAAGGCACAACAAAACCCATTATCAGAGCTTTATTAGGAGAAGAGAGGGACAGAAGAGAGCATGATCAGGCCTGTGGAAGACACGTGCAGAGAGAAGGTGGGGAGGAGAAAGAGAAGAAGTGGGGAGGAGCTTGTGTCCAGCTTCTTATGGATTCCCCTGCACATGCGCATATGGGCTTAAGGAGCTATGCCATGCATGTGCAGATTACATGATCACGATGTGCTCAGATAATGCAATCATGCAGTGCACGGATTACATAGGAAGTAAGGCCCCTTGCTTGGCTATTGAACTGCGCATGTGTGGTCATGTAGCTGGGAGAGTGGCCAGGAAACCAACATACCAGACTCTTTGCTTATTATAAAAAAAAAAAGGCTGGTGAACAGGAATAGGGGTGCCATGTCTCCTGAAAGCTGCTTCCAGCTGACTTGGTGGGTGTCACTTGACTCTTTGGGGGGTAGGGAAGGGGGCTTCTGAGGTAGTCAGGTGTCCTGGGATGGCTGACTGTCGTGTGCTGCCTTGGAGCCATCCATCTTTCTTGGCTTGGGGCTCTGGCTGCTTGTGTCTGAGAGAGTGCTAGTGAGACAGAGAAAAGCGTAGAAAAAAGAATTATATGTTTTTTTTTCCTTTGGGGGGTCTCAGGGTGAGGGAAGGGGTCCTGGGACCAGGAAAGTTTGGGTTGTACTCATCTGAAGCAAATCCAACTTGTCCAGATGGATTCAAGCTGGTTTCTAGAGCTTGGATGGATTTTTAAACATATTAAGAAACAGCTATGGGAAATTTAAAGTCTTGGGCTGGTGACCATGATATTGTAATGTTTTAGTGTTTTAGTGCTCTGCTTATTGGTTAATGTTAGAGAGAGAGAGAGAGAGAGAGAGAGAGAGAGAGAGAGAGAGAGAGAGAGAGAGAGAGAGAGAGAGAGATTTGGAACATGCTTTTAATTTTTACCTGAGATAAGTCTTATCTGAGACAGATTTTTTTAAGGCACCTGTTTCCTTTATTAGTTTAGCATCCAGGAGACACAGGTTATCAATTGCTGAGGGCATTTAATAGTAATAGATTGTTATATTAAAGTCTGTTTTTTGCAGAGCCGAGATCCCTTTGGGTCTGGGCGTGTAAATATCTTTGCACTGTTACTGTTCCTTACCACCTAGGTTTATCTGATGGTCCTTGGACTCCAGCTCTATGGTGATCCTGTAACAATTACCTGAGTAGTTAATTAGGAGAGGGAATCAGGAAGGAAGAGCTTGTGTGGTGAGACCTCATTCTTCTGGAATTGGTGACAAGGCAGTGGATCCTGGTGTCTTCTAGAACTTGAGAGAGAGCAGGGCCCTGTTTGTGTCACTGTGCATGAGGAGGAGAAGAGGCACTGCTGACGGGTCTGGAGTGAGGCACCTGGAAGGAGCAAGTGAAACAAAAGCTCCTGCCTTAGCTGGAAGATCTCTTCCCATTAGGTACCCCTGAAAGTACAATTAAGTGACTGGGCAGTGGTGGCACACGCCTTTAATCCCAGCACTAGGGAGGCAGAGCCAGGCAGATCTCTGTGAGTTTGAGGCCAGCCTGGTCTACAGAGCAAGATCCAGGAAAGGCACAAAGCTACACAGAGAGAAACCCTGTCTCGAAAAACCAAAAAAAAAAAAAAAAAGTACAATTAAGTGATGGGGTCTGGTGAGGTGGGTAAGGCTGTCCCCCTACCCCAACAATAGGGAAACAAGAAGGAAAGGTGGGACCCCAAAACTCCCTCAGGACTGAGAAAGTGGCTCGGTGTCCAAAGAAAGAAAATGGATGGTCCCATGCCGCATCCTGGGTTCCCTGTGAGCCCATGGCCAAGCCTAGGAAGTCTGCTAGAGGTCTTTCTTTGATGTCCCCATGCCATGAGGTGCACAAGGGCAGTCAGCTGACCAGTATCTTTCTCAGTGGCACTTTGGACAAGGCTCAATTGATGGCCCATGTGGGGCTTGACACAAATAAGCCCACATGGCCTTTTCTAGCACATTCAAAACAGGGACCTGTGTAGCTGAAGTTTTTCTGTGTCCCACCTGGCCTGCGGTCAGGACAAATCTCACCCACCAGTTCTGCAGCAGCTTGGACTCAAGTAAACACACAGAGGCTTATATTAATTAAAACTTCATGGCCTTTAGCTTTTACTACTGACTAACTCCTACACTTAAACTCAGCCCATTTCTGTTAATCTATATGTTGCCACGTTTTCTGTGGTTTACCTGTGTGCCATTACATGCTGCTCCCTAGACAGTGGGCTGGCGTCTCCTGACTCAGCCTTCCTCTCCCAGAATTCTCCTTGTCTGCTTATCCCACCTTTACTTCCTGCCTGGCTACTGGCCAATCAGTGTTTCATTAAACCAGTATACAAAAGCATTATTCCACAGCAGACCTGGAAGCCTTTATGCAGCCACTCAGATAGTGTGTGCCTGCCTTTGGTAATTCTGTTCATGGGCTTTTTCATCTGCCCTATGGTACCTTAAATGCCACAGTTGAAACTTCTGCCTGTGGGGTCAGGGGTCCTCTCTCCCGATGCTTATGTTAGCCCTGATGTCAGGAAGCTCTGGGAGACATGAGATGGATTTTATTACGCATCTTGAATTGCATTTTTGTTTTGTTTTTTGTTTCTTTGTTTGTTTTTGTTTGTTTTAGCTTTTGATAGTTTGGTGGTTTTAGGGCAGCCTTGCAGGGGCCCACCAGGAGGCAGGTTATAAAGTTGTCTCTAGCTAGAGAGCCGTCTAGATTATTATAATCCCAATGTGGGCTCTGACCATAAACTCATTTGCATGCATCCTAGCCTGCTTCCAGACCTGTCCGTGCTGCTCAGAGCAGATTGAGAACGGGTGACAGTAAGAGTGGAGGTGGGAGCCAGAGTTGGGCATGAGCAGCCCACCTGATACCGGAGAGCAGAGCAAGAGGTCAGATAGGCAGAGGTTCTTTGGAGTCAGAGATTCCTCAGGTTCAGGTTGCACATGTGCAGGAGAGAAAGGATCAGAAAGGGAGGGCTCAGAGCTTAGGCAGAAAGCTTGGGGATAAGGTAACTCTTTTCATTTGCCCATTTGCTGACAGAAGTTAGATAATTCCCATGAAATACTGGGGTCCAAGCAGCCATTACACGGCCATCTTTACTGGTATCTAGGGATATTTAAGGCATTTCTCAGAGGAGGAGTGGGACCAAGAGGAGGAAACCTTTATGTCCCATGACTGCAGCCAAGAGAAAAAAAATTAAAAATTAAAGTAACAAATGGGATCTAAGACCACAGTCTCAGGTATCCCTGAGGTTAGGGAGGGATCTCTGAATCATCAAAAGGTACTCCACACTTCCTCAAGAGGGGGGTAGAGGGCTGGGGAGTAGAAGCACAAGGATCTCCCTCCCCCGGGGTCCGATAGCATTCAATGCTTTATCCAGAGAGAATGAGTCAGTGTGTACCCAACCAGAGGACACCCTGGGGGTCAGACAGAGAGAAATATATTTTGGGCTACAGTTGTGGGAAATGATGAGTGTAGACAAATTTCTAAATGGTCTTATTAAATGAGAAACACAGAGGCAAATATAGGGGGAAAGTCTTAGAGATCAGGGAAATAGTGAGAGCCGCCAGCTAGCCTTAACTCACCACACCGCTGTAGCTTCCCCAGAGAGCTACTTCCTGTCTACCCAGGCTTTTATTGCCTTGCTGTTGTGCCCACTCATTGGCTCTTAGCCCAGCTGCCTCACTTCCTTGTTACTGCCTGTCTGTACAGACCTCTAGGTCTCAAGGTTTGGAAGTAGTGTTAAAGGCGTGTGTCACCACACTTCACTGTTCCCTAGTGTGTCCTTGAACACACAGAGACCCTGCCTGCCAAGTGATCAGATTATGGGTGTGTGCCACCACTGCCTGACGTTTGTGTTTACTTAAAAATGGCTGGCTATGTCCTCTGATCTCCAGGTAAACTTTATTTATTAACATACAAATGAAATATCACCACATTTCAGCACAAATAAAATATCACCACATTTCCCCTTTTTTGTCTAATAAAAATAAAAAGGAATGAAAAAAGTTATAACTAATATAAGAAAAACTATATACAATAAGTACAATAACTATATACAATATATACAAGCAGTAAATACATCAACAATGTCTAGTCCATTTGCCTTTGACAAATTCAGAGAAAATATTCCATTATCTATCCTATTTGAGCAAGTCCAAAATGTACCTAATTCACTTTCTATCCTAACTTGCATTATCAACAGAAAACTATCCTATGATGTCTTTCAAACTTATACACTTAACACCTTAATGAGTTTCTTTTCTGAAATTTCTTAACAAGGAGAACTGTAACTACAACTATCTAATCTTTAACTACCTCAGAGACCCAAGAAGGAAATAATATGGCTTAGTAAAACTGGAAGTGCAAACAATCAACTTCCAAAAAAATGTGAGTTGACAGAAACAGCCAGCTGCCTGGACAGTCACCCAAGGTTTCTCTGCAATGTTGGGGCATTGCCTTCAGCCTACAGGCTTAGCGTATCTGACAGACTCATTTGTGAAGTGAGATGTACACAAGGCATACAGCTCGACCTCACATTTGGTGCGAGTATTCCATGTACCAGATAAACCTGAATTCCACCAGTGACCTGTCATGATTCAGGATTTTAAATTCTGGAAATTGCTGGTGATTTTGGAATTTGGCTGCCCATTCTTCTCAGCTTGTTGGTGGCTTCATCTTGGCATCCCATTCTTCTCGGCTTGTGGGTAGCTTCATCTCCTTTATTAAATGACAGTCTATCATTGAGAGGTTAGACTCCATCAGCCTCCTTCAAGAATAACTGTTTCAGCTACTGTTTCACTGCTCACCAGAAGCCATTGGTCCACTGCCTGTTCAGATGTCTTCCAAGCAAGAGACACTGTACCTTTTCTGGGTTGGAAAGACCACTTCAGGGATGGTGCCATATTGTCCTGGCCTCAGAGGACGCCTGTTGCTAAAGCTGCAATCACACTTGTCTTGGCAAGGATCGGTGGTCCTTTGTTTTGTGTCCTGTTTGTCCATTTTGGATAACATACTGTCAGCAGTCGATTTGAGGGCACTTTGTTGCCCAGTGTCTAACTTTTGCCACAATGAAAGTTAACCCCATATGCAGTTTCTTCAATGCCCATATTTTCTCTGTAGTAGATTTGTGCTGCCAGGAGCCGACATGTCTCATAGTCATAAAAAAAAAGAAAAAAAAATCTAAGTTATTAAAACATTTTAAATGATGGGTGATGTTGCTCTGTATGCCTTGAATGAGTTGCTCTGATTGGTTGATAAATAAAACGTTGATTGGCCAGTAGCCAGGCAGGAAGTATAGGCAGGATAAGCAGACAAGGAGAATTCTGGGAGAGGAAGGCTGAGTCAGGAGACACCAGCCCACCTTCTAGGGAGCAGCATGTAATGGCACACAGGTAAAGCTGAAGAACATGTGGCGACATATAGATTAGCAGAAATGGATTGAGTTTAAATGTAAGAGCTAGTCAGTGGTAGGCCTGAGCTAATGGTCAAGCAGCTTTAATGAATGACAGGAGCCATAAGCCTAAGTGACCCTTGACACACATGCTGCCATATTTGGGTTTCTCTCCTCTTTTCTTAGATCTAGGCCTTGCTTAAGTCTCCATAGCACCAGAAACCTCTTCTCACAGATACCAGAACCTCCTCTCAGATATCAGGTGAATGAGTTGCAACTAAGCAATTAGGCAGTTAGACAATGGTAGATAGATAACCTTCAGAGCCACATTTCCTGCTGGCTGAACAGCCCATAATTAAGTCCCTTCCTGCTTGCAACCCCCATAATTAAGTCCCTTCCTGCTTGCAACCCCCTTTGGCCTACACATATATATCCCTTGAGAGAAAAATAAAATTTTAGAGCTTGATCAGAAGTCCTGTCTTGTTCTCATTCTTTGTGTCTCTTGTCCCTCTCATTCGCCGGCCCTCTCTTTAGGTCCCTGTTGAAGACCCCACTGGCCTGGCCAGGGCACCTGGAGCCTAACAGTGGGGCTGAAGCTGCGAAGGGCTTGGCAAACGTCGCACCCAGGCAAGCCAGCTGACATTGGACCTCCGCGGAACATTGGTCGTAAGTGAAGGTCCGGAGAAGAGATCGCCATGGGACCACCCGCCCCACGAGACAGATCTGAGGAGAGACATTTGGTGTCGATGCAAGGTGAGTGAGTCACCATGGGACAAGCATTTAGTAAATAGGACCTGTTTATTTCAGGTGTGAAAGAATCTCTCAAGACGCAAGGAACTAGGGTAAAGAAAAAGGATCTTAAAATTTTTTTTGGCTATATTGGGGACATTTGTCCTTGGTTTCCTCAAGAGGAAACTATAGATGAAAAAAGATGGAAACGAATAGGAGATTGTTTAAGAGATTATTATCAAACTTTTGGCCCTGAGAAGGTGCCTGTTCAGGCCTTTTCTTATTGGACCTTAATAAATGATATCCTAAAGGTTTATATAAAAAAAGTAAGGAAAGATTTAAGAGACCCCTAAAAGCGGCCAACCTTATTTAATTGATTTACCATCAGACTATGATAAACAACAGAGAGTCTAACTCCTCCCTTTAGGGAGAAACCTGCTGTTACTTCATTCAGGGTCTTACAAGGAGGTAACACAATATTATCACACTACAAGACCTCCTGAGAGCATAAAAGAGAACTAATGAAGCTCACTATGTTCTCCATAGTAGCAGCGGCGTCCTGCTACAGTCTTTTTTGCTAAAACTATTGGAACCTAAGGACTAACTTGAGCCCTAAACTTGCCCTGCAGCTAACTAGGAGCTCTGCTCCAGCAGCCTTCATTTAAATAATGCAAGCCTTATAGCCGGTGCCGATTTAAAAACTAATGGCAACTTCCAGCTCTCCTAAAAAAGTGTCCCTTTCTCTCTCTTTCCTTTTTTTGGGTTGACTTTTAAGTTCTTGGTAATTTACAGAAATCTTGGCCAAGTACAAGAACTTCAGATAACCCATTAAAAAAACAGGTCCTGGTTAGGGGACGCTCTACTATGACCTGTATGGATTCATCAGAGCCCCAAAGACGTTTGGGGGTTGGAATCCTAGACATCTGCCTTCTTCTCTCTAACCTAACT
>CABHPR010120601.1:0-27731 GCA_902168415.1 Peromyscus melanophrys | reverse complement strand
ACCTAACCCAGAACTAACCCACAAGCTACCTCCAATTGATAACCTAATCCAAAACTAACCCAGAAGCTACCTGCAATCGATAACCTAACCCAGAACTAACCCACAAGCTATCTCCAATCGATAACCTAACCCAGAACTAACCCACAAGCTACCTCCAACTGATAACCTAACCCAGAACTAACCCACAAGCTACCTCCAATTGATAACCTAATCCAGAACTAACCCACAAGCTACCTCCAACTGATAACCTAATCCAGAACTAACCCAGAAGCTACCTCCAATTGATAACCTAATCCAAAACTAACCCAGAAGCTACCTGCAATCGATAACCTAACCCAGAACTAACCCAGAAGCTACCTGCAATCGATAACCTAACCCAGAACTAACCCAGAAGCTACCTGCAATCGATAACCTAACCCAGAACTAACCCACAAGCTACCTCCAATTGATAACCTAATCCAGAACTAACCCACAAGCTACCTCCAACTGATAACCTAATCCAGAACTAACCCACAAGCTACCTCCAACTGATAACCACTTGCAAATGAAAATTGAGTTTCCCCCAAGGGAATCTCACTGGGGAAACAAACTACTCTTTTTTTTTGTTGTTGTTGTTTTGTTTTTTTCGAGACAGGGTTTCTCTGTGTAGCTTTGCGCCTTTCCTGGAACTCACTTGGTAGCCCAGGCTGGCTTCGAACTCACAGAGATCCGCCTGCCTCTGCCTCCCGAGTGCTGGGATTAAAGGCATGTGCCACCACCGCCCGGCGAAACAAACTACTCTTAAGGACAGGCTGCATGCCCAGCAGTAGACGGCCAGCAGAAAGTGAACTCAACGGCATCGTTGGAGGTTCCTTGTCTCATGTCAGGTCAGGGCTTTGCCTTTTCTTTCTTTCTTTTTTTTTTTTAATTTAATCTTTTTTAAAAAATTTTTATTCTCTCTCTCTCTCTCTCTCTCTCTCTCTCTCTCTCTCTCTCTCTCTCTCTCTCTCTCTCTCACACACACACACACACACACACACACACACACACACACACACCAGGTCTTTTGTGTAACTATTATGGCTTCCGGTTTTGTGTATTTATGGGATTCCTGAGTGTGCAAACGGGTGGGTCTCTGTATCATTATCTGTTTCTTGTGCCTTTTCTTGGGCTCTTTTCCTTCTGTTTGTTTATTTTGTCCTATTCCGATGTGTTTATTTTTGTTTTCTGTTATTATATTTTATTTTATTATCCCTTAGAAGCTTGTTTGCTTTCTAATGAGAGACAGAAGGGGTAGATTCATATTGAGTGGGAGGTGGAGAGGAACTGGAAAGAGTAGAGAGAGGGGAATATCAGAATATATTATATGGAAAGAACCTATTTTCAATAAAAGAAACATAAAAGAAAATAAGTCTCCATTCTATAAAACTTGGTTATACACTTTCATTTAAGGATATACCCCAAATATGATCTCTTCAACCCTTCCAAATGCATGGCTTGCTCACATGAAAGGATGGCATCTTCCCAAAGCCAAGATCAAGTCTCTTGGACCTCCGAGCATGCCTGCTTTGTGGGACAAACAGCTGGAATACTGTGATGTGCTCAGAAAGAAATTCCGTCTGTGGGGCTCCAGCCTCAGAGGCACAGTTGCCAGGAATAAGAGACAACTGCTCTGCCCAGAGTCCCCGGGAACTCTAAGAGGCTGGAGTATGATCTGTTTCATGACAGAGACATCTGAGATCTATAGAAACTACAACAAAAGCAGCTTATCATCCAAATAAGCATTGAGGGAAGTCCCAGATGTGCCCTCTGGGTATTTTGGCATTAGTCACTTCCCCTGTCACAAACTCCCAAATTGTGCTAAACTCCAAGAGAACAAGAGACCCGCCTCTAAATGTTAACAAAGGCGAGTTTGCACTGAGACTACCACCTACTGGGTGTTCACACAGGGCACTTACTTGCCCTTCCCATCCCTGCTTACCTGCAAAATCAGAGTACCCACATTGTAGAGGCCATTGCCTGGCTCAGTAAATGGCAGCTGACCAGTATGTGGGGAGAACCAGGGCACGGCATAGAGCTGGGCACTTAGCCTAAAGGGCAGGAAGTTGGCGGCTATGCTGAGTGTGAAAAGGCAGTAGAAGGCACAGGCTTGTTTGGTGGAATCCAGCAACGCCTGTTTGAAGATTGAAGCACCGTTTTCAAAGACTGGCGGCTTCAGTCACTCAAGCCAATGTAGCTCTCACTATTCAGTTTCCTGAAATCCTTCACATCACCCATTTAAATTCTGCTCCTCCTTCCGGAGAGTGAAAATAGAGGAGGGAAAGTGAAAAAAGAAGAAAAGCTAGCCACAGCCTGCCACCTGTCACCATGAGAAAGTGATGTCCCACTCAGCCATCGCCTCTCCCTCCCTCTTCTTGTACTATGCTACATAGTGCATGCACGTGTCATTGTGTGAGTGTCTCAAGAGCAGAAGTCTTGTCGCATTTCTAGCACATTGCTGGCCACAAAGACAAATATCCAATAAGTCAAATGTAAGGTCAAGAGGTTGGAAGGCAGTTGAGAGACTAATAATGTCTTACAAGCAGGGCATGGTGGTGCACACCTTTAATCCTAGTATTTGGGAGGCAGAGGCAGGTGATCTCTGTGAGTTCCAGGCTAGCCTGGTCTACAGAGTAAGCTCTAGGAGAGCCAGGACTACAGAGAAGAGACCCTGTCTCCAAAATAAATAAATATGAATAAATAAATAAATCTCATGAATTTTCCCATGGAAAAGATGGAACAAAGAGAAACAGAATAGACGATCAGTCTTCTTTGTATTTGGGAATACAAGTGGGTATCACAGTGTCTCAGCTCAGTCTACCCTCTTTCCCCTTAATCCAACTTTGTGTGTCAGTGTGATAAGTAATTGGAAGAGCAAGCATCGCTTCCTTTGCACTCAGCCTCCTTGCTGAACCTGCAGGCCTGCGTGGTTGAAAGTGCCCAAGGCCCCAGGAGAGAACTACTCTCTTCCTAGAAACTTCTGTGTGGTCTTTGTTCTCCTGCTAGGCCAGTTTCCAACTGAAGTTGAATTTCCAGTTTAGAGGTGAAGTGCGTGTCCCATGTGATTCAATGTATTCTGGCAAGAACTGGGTAAGTCCGCCATCAGAAGTGCACAGCTGCCGCTGAGGCCCTCGACTACAGCTTACCAGCAGAGAATAATGGGGACAAAAAGCCAAATCTATATTAAGGTACTGTGATCCCAAACTCAGACGCCTGTCGCCAAAGCCAAGCGAGTTAATGTCACTCTCTCCAACAGCTGGGTTTCTACAAATGCCACTAAGCCTCTCCTCAGGGGCACTGTGTCTCCAAAGCCATGTTGGTTTTGCAAGACTGCCTGCAACTTGGCACCATTTCAGCGTGTGACTATTTCCATTCAAGAGTTCCTCATCTGGCTGCTGCCCAGACAATCATGCCCTGGTGTGCTGGTGCTGTTCCTACAAGAGGATCAGGTCACCGAGAACCTGACACCTGCCTGTGGGCTACAGGGGGGAAATGGCCAAGCGCAGCAAAAGGACACACGGCATGGCTGCGAAGAGATAAATTAAACATGCGACCTGCGGTTGGTATAGGCAGTGACAGAGCCCATCTGGATATAATCCACTCCTTGGAAGCAGAGTATGAGATCCAAGCAGCAGCAGGAGCAGCAGCAGCAGAGGCACAGATGTACTCATTCCATCCCAGGACAGTGAATTTGCAGTCTGCATCCTCCGGTGTACTTCACACTTGGGTGGTTCATCCCAGGAATGATAACATCTTTTCTGGGACAACACAAACTTCACAAGGCTTCCCCAGGCTCGAAAGATCCAATCAGTCTAATCACATGTCGGTGCCAAGGGGATGGATAATGAGAAAAGTCGGAGAAGCTGTCTTTATCCCGTCTTCTACTTCGGAGTTTAATTAAAATGTTTTGGAGAAAGGAGAAGAGTATATGGAAGTGGGTTTTAATTTTCTTCCTTGTATAAAAATGATCTATTATCCTGCCCCCACACAAACAGAATCTTGATTTAGGTTTCACATTTTTCATAGACGATCTCATGTGCTTTTGACAGTTCCAATATATACTAAGCAGTTAGTCTCCTCTTGCTGGGAAGGGGAAGGGAGGGGTGCCTCCGGGTGCCCTTGGGAAGCCAGGAGGATGGTGCCTCCAACAACAACGCTTTGCCTGTTGAAAATGCTCCACAGGCACTTGCTACATTGAAGTAAAACAAAAGAACAAAGGTATCCATGGAGGAAAGAAGGCAGAGAGCAGGTGGAATTGGGCTTAGTTGTTTCCATAATGCTCAAGGATGTTCCAGGTCCACAGGAGGTCAGCTGAACTTGACTGCTCAGTGGAGCGGGTGGACATCCTTCCCCACCCACCTCTGCTACTGATGATTTCATAAGGAGGCAGTATAAATTCAGTTTACTAGCTGCATAATCCTGAGCAAGTTACGTTACCTCGCTATAACCTCAGTTACCTCCTCTGCGGTATGGCAGTAACAATTGTGTGTCTCTCTCTCTAGTGTTGTAACTCTGGCTGATTCTAGGGGAAGCTTTTTCACCTTCCATCTCCATCCCTGTTTCCAGCAGTGTCTGGGCCAGCTGCAATTGGCTTGCAAGGACTGGCTGTCTGCTATCTTCCCCACTCTAAGTTCAGTGGCTTCATGCCGGGAGGTCATGACCTCCAAACGACCATCTGAGAGTATTTACACCATGGAAATTGGTGAATGCTACAATGTGGTGATATTATGTTCCCTAATATATTGTGCACCCTAGTAAACTTGTCTGGGGTCAGAAAACAGAACAGCCACTAGACAGACATAGAGGCCAGAAAATGGTGGCACACACACACCTTTAATCCTAGCATTCTGGATGCAAAGATCCAAAGATCTCTGTGAGTTCAAAGCCACACTGGAAACAGCCAGGCATGGTGACACACGCCTTTAATCCCAGGAAGTGATGGCAGGGAGCAAAAAGGTATATAAAGCATGAGGACCAGGAACTAGAAGCTTTTTTAAGCTTTTAGGCTTATAGCAGCAGTTCAGCTGAGATCCATTCAGATGAGGACTCAGAGACTTTCAATCTGAGGAAACAGGATCAGCCGAGGAATTGGCGAGGTGAGATTAGCTGTGGCTTGTTCTGTTCTCTGATCTTTCAGCGTTCACCCCAATACCTGGCTCTGGGTTTGCTTTTATTAATAAGACCTTTTAAGATTCGTGTTACACTACAAAACAGAGCACTGTGTTTGTTTTGTTTTATTAGTTTTATTTATTTATTTTGGAGAATAAGCTATCAAACTTTTGTAAGAATTAAATAAGATAATGCTGAAGGGTCTTAGAGTATTGTGCATACAGTAAGTATTTGGGAATTGTGAATTATTGCCATACATTAAATTATTACCATATTTTATAGGATCTAGGACTCTTTAGTTGCACATTTTTACATCTATTAAAGCAGGATGTGTTCATAATCAATAGCATCTTCCAGTTGTGACTGGCAGCATTTTTCTCAGTGGCTCACAAAATAATGACTCAACAATCAATGGGGCTGAAGTCATTACTCCTAGCGGTCACTGTCTTCGTCACCATCCTTACTGTGGCAGGTCCTTTAGAATGGTCTAGTCAAGTAGTCTCAAAATATGAGGGAAATGCCCTGAAGCCCCTGGGACTGTAGTTGCACCAGCTGACTCTAGGGTACCTTGAAGGGGGTAAAACCTCCCTGTCTTTATCCCTGTCTGCGGTTGGCCATTCTCCACACCCGCCAAGTCCTCCAGACAAGCCCTCTCAGGAATAACCCAGAGTCTCTCCTGTGATGTTGAGCCACATCTCCAGCAGGTCTGCAGTGACAGCCTGATAGCTCTCCAGGTACCGGAACTGAAGTCTCCTTGGAAGGGTCATCCACAGCAGGCAGAGGCTCTTTCCAGACACTGCTGGTGACTGCTTGCAAAGCTGCTGTAAAAGTAGATTTTAAGATTCGTGCTACACTGCTATCTTTTGTTTGGTTTGTTTTGTCTGAGGCAGGGTTTCTCTGTGGAGCCCTGACTGTCCTGGAACTCACTCTGTACACCAGGCTGGCCTCAAACTCAGAGAACTACCTGCTCAAAACACATTTATTGAATAAGATAGTGGGTGACTAAATAAATACAAATAGTAAATATATGGAAAATATGAAAATTTTAATATAAGAAATGACCAAGTATCATCCAGGATGTAATAAATGACACTCAAGTCCCTGACTGATGGAATTAGAAATTGCTTTTTAAAGGCTCTTTTAAAGGATAATTTGCTGATGTGCCCTAAAATTTAGTATCTGCCTACTGTGATGTCTAATGCTTCATAGAAACATTCTCACTCAGGCACAAGTGAGCTAGCACGAGGATCTCTGTGGCTCTGTCGTCTCTAGTGGCAGAGCACTGTAAGCAGCCTGAATTTCTACAGATCCAGGCAGATGTTAAACATGCCACTGCCCACAGCCATTCTGCATGCAGCAGGGAGGCAAAATAAAGCCAATCTGTATAAACAGACAGAAAAGAAATATCGATGCAAGCAAAAAAGCCAATTTACTGAATGCCACGTTAGATAATGATATGTAAATTCCTAAAATAGCAAATAACACCATTTTTGTGGCTCTTCCTATAGGGTCCTAAATGCATAAGTAAAGTAAAGCTGGTGACAGCTGGGAGCGGCAAGAGAACACGGGCAAGGCAGACTTCGGTTTTGCTTAGATTTCAAGGTTTACAATCAAAACGTACCCGTGCAGTAGCTGTGTGATTAAAATTTTCAGAAGATTAAATGGGAAGCTCAGCTAATGGATGCAGAGGCTGAAGCACGACTTCCTGTGGCACCTCTCTAAGAGCATCCCCTCTGCCAGGGAAGGGCGGGATGCTGCTCTAGGTGGCTGCCACGTGCTCACTGTTTCAGGAGCTTCCGGGCCAAGAGCTAAGAAAAGAGGGACAGGAGCCCCACACTGCTGTTCTACGGGCACCGGCCTCTGGGACCAACATGGACTGGCTGGATTCCAATGGCCAGAGGATCACCTCCTTCTTCCTTTCTTGTAGCACCCAATGAGGCAGAGGAAGAAGGGTAAGGAAGTAAGAAAGCTGGAGGGGGGAGGAGACCAGAATCATAGCTGACAGACAACTTACCTGGATATTGTACCATGAGCCAGGCCTTGTGGTAGCTGAGAGGACTTGGTGGTTTCTTCCCTCCTCTTCCATCCCTCTTGTCTGAACAGGGCCATCCCCGTGCGCCGGTGCTAAACACCAACAGAGTGTAGAATCCAATGGTATCTCCTGTAGTTATCTTGGTCACCCTTTACCAGGAACTATGGGATAAAAGGGTCTTGAAAATATTCACAGTACGTACAGAAAGTATTTTTCCTTCATTAGAAATCAAATACTTGTTCTGTCCCCCTTTGAAGCTTCCAAGTCTCATTATTTCCCAAGATTTTTTCACAAAATGGTCCAAGCATAATGTTGCCTGCCTGTAATCCTGGCACCCCAAAGACCAAGGCAGGACAATGTAAAGTTCATGACAATTCTGGACTGTATAGTGAGACTTTGTCTCAAAAGACTTACTCTGTCTTGCTTGATTTCTTATCTCTCTGCCCATCCTTCTGTCCAGCCAATCACATTTAGCATGAGTGACAGCTACTAACATACTATAGAGCACCTGGCAGAGAGTTTCAAAGAAGGCTTTGCAGAAATAATACAAAGAATGAATCAGGACCAGCAAATGTTTGAGGATGTGAATGAAGAGGGGGCTAGAGTAGATGGGGGGTGGGGGGCACAGATAAACTACCCCATAACTAAGAAAAAGACAGCTGCAGCAAAGTTTTCCAACTCACAGGGGGATAAAGGAAGTGTGGGAAGCAGCTCTACATTTAGAGAGTAAGAAGTGTGCTGGAATCCTGCAGGAGGGGTTTCTACAGAGAACAGGAGCATCATTAGGAAGGACTGTTAGGCTTGTTAATGAAATACCAATAAAGGCTATTGTGGCAAGAACTCCATCAATGATTCAGAACTGAAACTAAGTTTCTGGAGCAGGGAAGCCTGATCAAGATGGGGGATGGTGCTTTGCACTCCCCAAGCGCAGGTGGCTGAACAGTCTGATATGCTCAGGAGGGACCCCATCAAGAGGAAAGCCAGGAACCAAGCTCCCCAAACTGTGCTGTTTGAAGCCTCTACCTCCTTAGCCAGCCTGCGCTGCTTTAATTAAAAACTCAGTTCCAATGGCTCTCACGCTCAATAAAAAGCAAGTGCAGACTCTCACTTGCTTTCAAACACCTTGCCACTCTTACCTCAGACAGGCCCCACATGAAAATTCAGAGATCAATCACATTGCCTGTCAGAATATCAGGGAGCCTGGGACTTCTGGGGAAAGGAACCTGCTGTGGACTTCAAGTGCTCTCACATTGGTGAAAACGAGACCTGGTGGGTACTCCGCAGGTAGCCAGGCAGGTGCTCCATCCACACTGCTGGAAGGTCTGAGCCAATCCTCATCCATCAGTGTTATTGCAAGTGGTGTGCTGGGAAGACATTTGATGTTGACACTCAGAAAAAGAATCTGTCACTCCTTTTGCGGACTACCAAGTGGCCACACAAGAGTTCATTGAGCAATGACTGTGTATCCTTAGGGTTAGACCCAAGGATGGCGTGCACAAGCCCATGCTATGAGGGAGTAGAAGGAACAGCACAAAGTGATGACCGGGAAAAGACCTGGGGGTCCCACTCTTTGGCTCTTCAGCCATGTCCACCTCAATTTCCCCTTCTGTGATAATGAGGTACATTTTATATTCTACTTCATTGGGTAGTAAATATTAAAGGGAGCAGATTAAAAGCAATCAACATAAAACATTTATCAAAACCCAAAGGAATAAGTAAAAACAAAAATAATCAGCCATTGCTTTTGAAGTGAGAGCTGGGGGAGCAAGAGGAGCCCAGGAGTCAGAGCCCTGGTGGAAGGAGGGTGGAGCAAACTGGCTTTATACACTTTTCAAGGCAATGCAAGGGTGTCTGGGTTCCTTTAACTGTACACTAGTTCAAGTTTGTAGCTGGAAGTTTCTCCAGTCCTGCCTTGCCCAGCAGTCCGGACGAATCTCTCTCACCTGCAGTCCCGCAGCCACTTATAAAATAATCACTCAGAGTCTTATATTAATTACAAATTGTATGGCCTATGGTTTCAGCTTCTAGCTAGCTAACTCTTTCATCTTAAATTAACCCATTCTTATTCATCTATATGTTGCCATGTGGCTGTGGCATTACCGGTTTGCTGGCATCTTATTGTTCCTTTTTCCGGCAGCTGGCATCTCTTTTGACTCTGCCCTTCTTCTCTCAGTATCTCTGCTTGGATTTCCCACCTGGCTGTAAGCTTTCTTGCCATAGGCCAAAACAGCTTTATTTATTATCCAATGGGAACCATACATATTCACAGCAAGCATACAGAAAGACATCTCACAGCACAAGTCTGCAGGGTTAGAACTTATATTTTTAAGTATTGAAGGTATAAGTGAACCTGAACAAAGATGTGTTCTATTTGGAATGGAAATTAGGCCTGTAAGAAGCAGCCTCTCCAGAATAACTGTATTGCAAGGACTCCAGGCCAACCATCCCTTGACCCAAAAGTCACCTGGCTTCAGATGCAAACAGGGTCACATCTAAACTGAGAGGGGGAAATCACACTGACTCTTGATCCCATAGACACTCAAGCTAATTGTTATGTTCCTTACCCTTGCTTTGCTGAAAGGGTCTGGGGGCCATCTCTGCGTGCCCATGGCAATGGAAACTATGGTTGCCCCACCCCATCCCTGATTGCCCCCCTCACCCCACTTACCATGCTTAGTGAAGCCCTGCTTCTGCTACCGTCTATGACATGTGCGGGGCCTCCCATGAGCCTTAAGCTCTTGGTCCTTGGAGGTGGGGTGCAGCAGAACTGTAGATGCTCTGCAGAAGAGAGGTAAGTGAGCCCCAACTCTGGGGTGGTGGGCAAGTTGTATAACTTTGGCCCGGCTGCAACCCTGTGTGTGGTCATGATTCCCACAGAGTCTCCATGAGCTCAGTTATGTCACCTCTGACCTTGGCTAGCAATACCACAGCAGCATTTAGCTGCCTTGACAGGAAACTGAGACCAGGCATCTCCTCCACATTCTGTATTCCCATCCCCAGGACATCATCAGACAGATAGAGGGAGGGTACCTCCTTAGCAGGGATTGACTGAAGCTCCATCAGCCCAGAACACTGCTGTACCAGGGCTACTGAAGTCCTTTGCCCACCTTGGTGATCTAGCATCCTCAAACAAGATATTTCCTAACATCTGAAGAAAGTACAATTGAAAAACCCCACCCTGATTTTGTGTCAGGTGTTGGTGAATGCGAAGGATTAGCCATGTGTTATATTCAATACTCTTGGTTCCTGATAGCCCCTCTCCACAGGACCTGATTAAGGGTGACAAATCCCCCTCAAAAATGACCAAAGATATGGCTGTACAAAGTTGGACAGGCAGAAAACAGTTTGCTACAAATAAATTAAGTTTGGGAGTATTGATTGCAGGCTGATACAAGATGGTGTCACTGACAAATCCTTCAAAGCACGGAGTTTGTGCTGAGGTTGGGACACATTGGTTCTAAGTTTCTGGCTTTCCAAAGATCATTACTAACCTTCCTTATGTCTGCTTAAAAGTAACCTTTCGGGCTAAAGAGATGGATCAGCAGTTAAGAGCACTGACTGCTCTTCCAGAGGACACAGGTTCAATTCCCAGCACCCACATGGCAGCTCACAACTGTCTGTAACTCTAGTTCCAGGGAACCTAAAACCCATGGCAAAATACTAATGCACATACAATAAAGTTTGAAAAAAAAAGTAACCTTTCCCACTTCAGAAAATTCATCACAGAGAATTTAACTTATTGATTCACTATATGTTATTGAATTTCTACTCTGTGTACCAGGTACTCTTCTAAAAGTCTTGTGTATCACCAAGTCAACAAACTCTGACTTCATGGATTTTCCTCATATGATCGGAAGATAGACGAAATTCAAAGCAACCTATAATAAAATGTCAGGTTGTAACGAGTGTTATGAGGCTGGACAGTGAGATGATGGAGATACCTTATACATGCTGAGCTAGCCTCTCTGCAGAGTTGATCTCTGAGGACACTTGTGACTAACATGGGACATACAGTCCAGGAGAGAGAACAGCAGTGCACTGGTCCTGAGGTACTCAGAATACTAGGAGCTGGGTGAGGGGTAGGGGAGGTGACTGAGAAACTGGGAAGTGATACATACATGGAGTCAGGAGCCAGATCACATGTAGGTCAGTAGACCATGGTAAGGACTTAGATTCTTCTGGAACACCTTCTATGACCACAGATATTTGTGACACTCCAAAGATAATCTGACATTTCTGTGATGAGTGCTATGCTGAACAACACAGATTTAGGAACTAACTTTGGGACCTTAAGTACTCCTTCACCCAGCTAGCTGTAGGGCACATTGGCTAAAATCTGATCTGAAGGCATTGTCTTGCCTGGCCTTACTCACCCCCAGCCAGGGCAGCCAGTGACTGGTCAGTGTGGGTTAGAAAGACCCACCCTCTTCTTCCCACACACCTGGACTAAAGTTAAGGGTCAGAGCTCCAGGTAGGAGGGGCTGATGCTGCCTCTGCTTCTGCTGTGTTGAAGCCCAACAGGACCCTCAGCCTCCACATGCGTCACACCACACAGGTGCCCATCGATCATGGGAACACAGGCACCACAACGCCAACGAACCCTGGCGTCATCAGTCCTGAGGACAGTTTTGAACAAAGAAGTCCACCACACAAGTCCTGCAGCTGTAGATGGAGACTGAAGGGTGACACTGAAGCCATTGTAAGCGATTGACTTACGGTGAGTTCACTGTCTCCGGTAGATTTCCAAGTTAAGTTCGTTACGGTGTTGTTGAGCTGGTCTCTCTAAAGTGGATGCTGATAAGAACAATGGGATGGTGGCGTGTAGTCTGAGGAGTCAGAACCTGGTTTTCCTCTCTTTGGGCTCTTCGGTAGCTCTCAGAGATCAATTGGTTCAGTCAAGGTTATGGAAAGTCCATAAGCAAGATGACTATATATATAGACAGATGTCCAAAAGCAACCCTTAAAAGTTGCTGCCAGCAGCAGGACCACCCACTTTTCCTGCCTTTGAAGACTGTGAAGTGCTCCGCTAGACAAAATGTTACAAAACTCTTGCTTCACATGGACGGACATTGAGTCTGCTCACTCAAGCAGCTTGGGTCGTATTCACGATCTGTGAGGCCTTTGATATTAGAGAGGGCAGAGCTGCAGGCGGAAGGCATAAACCGTTTATCCACTGAACGGTTCATTGCCCAGTATAGTTGGTTCAAAACCATTAGCAAAATGCACCCAGGTCCTGTACCTTTCCGGTCTTCTCTGCTTATTGCCTGCCATGTATCAATTGCTCCTTCTCTTTCCACATCACTGAGGGTGGTAGGGTGCCAAGCTAAAGCCTGTATTCTCACATGGGAGAAGCCTGGAGTGCAAGGAGAAGCTGAAAGTCTATCGCTGGGGCTTCTGAGAAGTCTCTTCACCAGGTATTATGCAGAAAACAGAGCATGCGCCTTGCTGCTTTCTATTGTGTTCCTGGGCCTATGTGTGTCTCTCTTGAGGGCCCCATTAGCTTCACTTGGATGGCATTTGGGACACCAATGATATGCCCACCAGGAGCCGCACGTCTGAGGTCACAGGATAGTCCCAGGGGCCATTTTGTGAACAAATTCTGACCTTCAGAATAGAACCCAAACCCTGAGGATGCAAAGCATAAACAAAAGTGTTCTGGCCTCTTCAAGTCATTTTCTATGCCCAGTTTCATTTTCCTCAGGAAAAATAAGCACCCTTGTCTTGTTAATCCAGTACTGAGTTTTCTACTGCACACAGCTGAACCTAATTGCATATGATAAAAAAGAAAGAAAGAGAAAGGGCCTGAGGCCATATCTAGTAGCTCCTTCCTCCAACTTTTTAGAAAATTTCCAGTCTAATTTTTTTTCTCCCAGTTAACAGAAAATTGGAATATGACTTTAACAGTGAAGACCTTGAATTCTTACATTAAATTTGGCTGAGTGGCTTCAGTCAATCGATGAGTTGGTACTTATCCTAATTATTTCTCAAGAAATTGTGCACCCAGATCCCAAGGTGCAGAGGTGTCACAGCAAGTGATTTCTCAAGCACTAAATGAATTGCATCTCGTATGGAAGTTGGAAAAAGCCCCAAGGCCTGTGCCCCTGACAGACTGTGTAAGGATTTTCTTCTCCAATGGAAGCTGGTGGGATCAACAGATTTTTTCCCTAATTCAATAGCAAGCCCACCTGATTAGGAAAGGAGAGGAACTTCAAAAGCACTTTGCTGAAAGTTGCATTTGGATAATTATATAATTTCTAAGGGGTCTCTGTCACAACTCGGACTTCTGTGTGCTTGCTTTTTAAACTAGAAGATAAAGAAAAACTGTGGTTATTAGTCTCAAGAAGGCAGATGGCTGAAGTTGGATGCTGCCATGGTCCTTAAATCCCACCACGGATGAACTAATTCACTGGATCCAGTCATTACCCACACATCCTCTCGGCAGTTTCCTGGTGACACATTTGGAGGGATGGAGCAGACCCTGCCTTGCCTGTCTCCATCCTTCATGGTAGGTCCTTTAGCTCCCAGCCAAATGACTATTTGGATAGTTAACGAATTCTGCATATGGGTGAAGGGCCAAAAATTGAGTGAGTAATATCAGGCATTCAAAATGTATATTAGTCTGTCACAGCTACAGGAGAAGGCTTGACCTGCAGATGAGACCAGGCCCAAGTACCACTTAAAGGCAAAGTTCTGAGAGGAGATAAAAACAAAAACAAAAACAAAAACAAAACTCATGAATCCCAGTCCTGAAGTCCTAAACCTAAAACTGGTCAGCAAATACGCTATAAAAAAAGCACTTGGCCAATTTCCTAGTTTATAGCCTCTTTCCCCGCTTCTAAACTAACCCAGAGGAAGTAAATCATGGCTCCTCCAACTTTGTAAGATGCTGTAAGCTGGTTCTGGGACTCTGTTGAGACTCCTCAAAAGCAGAGATTACACTCTGGTTTCCAAGCTCTCCCACTGGCCTTTACTAACTGAAATGAAGTCTCAGTGGAAGTGAAGTGAACAGAGGAGGGTCAAGGGGCATGGTGGGTTCTGTGGATGCCCAGGCAGAACCAGAGTTAACCCCATCTGGAAAGGAGGTGGCAGCAGACAAAGCCAGGGCTCATGCTAGAATTTAGTGGTGGTTTTGTTTAACATGAATATTATTAGTTACTGACTGACTGTTCTGTATGTATGATGAACGTTGAGCCTCCAAGTAATGATGAGACAATATTCCCTCTACTCCTAATTTAGTCCCCACCCCACTCCACCCTTTCTGGACTTTAGGACCTCCTATCTTTTTTGGCACCATGCATACAATGCAAAATTGAATGTTAGGAGGATCGCATGTCTGTGGGGAATAAATTCAAAGGGGCTGGCAGAAGCCCCAGGAGATGGCTAGGCTCAGTCCTGCAGTAGAACCTTGGATGTGGTACAGGATGCTATCCTTTAGAGTCCCTGGGCACAGGCAAAGGGACAAACACATACCTATTTGTCTTGCTCAATGAGGGGAGCATAGCAACACGTCAGTGGCAGGTCCCTTCTGAATACTCAAGCAGTTGCCTCCTAGGGACCTGGGGAAGGTCCACTGACTTCCTTTTCAAATATTGTGATTCTCTCTTTGAATGCCTACTCAGCTCCTTCCATATTCTGGGCTACTGATTAAATAAGCCCCTTCCTAGCTCCACTCTGCCTCCTCTCTTAACTGCCCTTTTGCTCTTGAGAACATCCCCAGTTCCCTCAAAGTACTTGCTTTTGTGATGACCCCACTTCCTTTTTCTTAGTAAACATGGAACCCAACTAAAAGAGAATCAGTGTTCTTATTTTGAAAGTCTTGATGGGGGAGGGGGTAAAAAAAAAACCTACCTGGGACAGTCAAGAAAAGGAGTGGGGTGAATTTCTTCCTCTCCACACCCTTTGGTGTGTGTGGGCACAGTTTGGCTTGCACTGAAGACTTAGAGTATGCCTCTTTAAATGAGTCCAGCAGCCCTGGTACACTCTGAGCGCGGCAAATATTAAGTAACAAGAAAGCAATTAGGTTTTAGGGAGGAACTCCATGGGTGTTTATTTCTGGCAATCATTACTGGCATCTGAAGTCCCGGGTTGAGAAATTACAATCAACAGTTCTTTGTCCATTCCAATTTTTGTGACACAGCAGGATTTTTTTTTCTCGTTTGCTTAAATTACAGGCAAAAGCTCCCAAGTGCACAGTTGAGATGGTCACCCAGGTGTCCGCATTCAAATTCTTAGTAGGAGGTGCTCAATGAAGTTCTGGAATTACTAAACCTCTTTAGTCTGGCACTGCCTGGCCTCTGGCAGCAGACCCACCTTGCCTCATAAAAGCTGGAGACTGAGGGGCCAAGGTCAAGAACCCAGGTCAAGACCAGCCATCTCTGAAGGATGCATGATACTGCAGAGACAATCACCACAGCCTCTTTCTGGTCAATTAATGTGCTCCCAGTGGTCCATGAGCACAGAGAATTCCAAATATTGATGGCTTAGCAGAATAAATCAGAGGCTCTTCCTGCAAGCCCTGATGTCAGAAGGGGGCAGCTTCTGAACCCACAAAGCACATCATTTCATTTTATTCCCCTCCCGAAAGCGCTTGGACCAAACATCTCTAATGCAAATGACTCTGGGCTCCCTCACCTGCAGAGCTGATTGTCTTTTTTTCCTGATGGCCTCCTTTCCTTGATTAAATCCTGGAGCTTCTGTTAATACATTAAGTCAGGACTGGAATCCCTGAAAACAAACCAAATTAAAACTGCAATTCATTATGCCAGAGACTCTTCCTGTCACTCTTTGCTGCAAAGAAGAACCAGGGGCCGAAGGGGAAAAGGAAGAACAATACAACAGCGGACAGAAGAAAAGGCTGAAGGAGAGATGCCAAGGGTGGTGAATACATTCGCAACAGACAGGCATCACATGAAAGGCTTTCCTATCATGTTCCTAATTAAACGCTATTTCATCCTGGGTTTCTTTATTACGCTTCTATAGAGGTTCATTGATATTTTTTTTCTGCCCTCAGTCATGCATTGAGACTGATACGTGAACATCGGAAGTCATATTGCTTGAGATAATTCAAAAGAGATTTCTAAAAATGTTAACCAACGTTGGTAGTTCGTGAAACAGTGGTAAAACCTGGGCTGTGGTGTTCATGGCCCTCCAGTGACATGGTCTCCCAGGCCATCACTCACTGTTCTCATCCAGGCTGCTATGACACACTAAGGCCAAACCCTGTACATTTTAACCCACAAAGCAAAGAAGAGCTTGAATTTATGGTCTCGGGGTGGAATTGATGCTTTTCCTGGATGTATAGAAAAACATAGGTGGTAGTTAGCAAATGAGTTAATTTCCTTGCTTTAAAGATGTTTAATTACCAAACACCAGGCAACTGGAGTGAGTAGGCGGCTTCTACAGGAAAGGCATGAAACTCAAAAAGCATGTAGTTTCCAATCCTACAGATAATACAAACAGAAGATAAGGCAACATTTTTCTAATTTGATATCTCCCCCTCTGTGGTGTACATACATGTATGTATGCATGTGTTTGGAGACAAGAGGTCACTTGGAGATGTCATACTCAGGTGCTCCCCTTATTTTTCAGACAGAGTCCCTCACAGGCCTGGATCTTACCCAGTAAGCCAGGCTATCTGGCCAGTGAGCCCCAAAAGTCCGCTTGTCTCCACCTTCTGGGCATTGTACTCCACCACCCCATCCCTTTGCACATGAGAACATAGGAACTGAACTTGGGTCCTTAGGCTTGCAAAGCAAGCTCTTCATCACCGTAGCTGTCTCCCCAGCCACTGATTTGGTCTTGTTGGAGACAGAAGGATGTCAACAGCTTTGCACTTTGAGCAGGCCACCTAGTTCTCCATATTGTCACAATGCCTTGGGCTGTGGCTCAACGGAAGGGAAAGGCAGATAGGTGAAAACTGATTTTAAATCTGATAAGGATGCTAACTGATTTCAGCAGATGCCATTTATACCACAGCCCCTGCCCAACCGCAAGGCTCTCAGAATTCTCCTATGAGGAAGGCCCTTTTTTCACATAATAAGCATCAACTGAAAAGGCAAAAGAAGTCCTTGGGAAAGTCAAAAGAAGTAAGGAGATCCATCAGTATGTGTTAGTGGATGCTTGTCTCTTCTGTCACACTATCGCAATGTGGAGGGAGCTCTTTCAGTGTAGAGTGCAAGAGGTGTGATCCTCAGGACTAAGAGGTGTGATCTTCAGGACTAAGAGGTGTGATCTTCAAGACTAAGAGGTGTGATCCTCAGGACTAAGAGGTGTGATCCTCAGGACTAAGAGGTGTGATCCTCAGGACAAAGAGGTGTGATCCTTGGGACTAAGAGGTGTGATCCTTGGGACTAAGAGGTGTGATCCTCAGGACGACTCTGGCCCAGAGGTGAGGGCTCTGGAAACCAAGCACAGAGGCTGCATGGACATATACAGGGAGGAGGCGGGGAAGCCATGAGGAGGAAGGATACACCCCAAGGCCCTATCTGGGTGGATAGATGTATACAGGCAAGATGTGTCACATCTGACAACTTAGTCCCACCCCAGCCCCTCAGAATCCAATCAGGTGAGAGGCAGCTTAGGCTATTATCTGTAGCTACGTCTTTTAGTTATTTTTTGCTCCCCTCTGCTGCCCAGCTGACTTTCACAGGATACCCCCACACTCATATCCAGGTTTATACTTCATGCCAGTGACCAGAACATCCAAATCTCTACCCTCACATCTTACTCCTCCCTCACACTGTGCATTTGCTTTTTTATGAGGGGTCTGGTTTCGTTGGTTGTTGTTTAAGTACACCATGTTTTTAAAACTCCACCTTTGACTCCCATGCCAAAGTTACTCTCAACAATGCACTTCATAAAATTTCTTCTAGGGTTTGGTCTCTGGCCTCTTCTCTCGCCTCCTTCCCTGCTTTAGCTCTGTATTAACTAGCAAGATCCTCTTTGTCTGCTGTTTAATTCTGGCCTTCCAAAGACTTCCCCAGCATGTACTTTCTCAAATACTAAATTTTTACTGGCCTTTGGGGATCTTTTATAGCCCAGAGGCTTCCAGGACTGTGGCTTTGCACATCTACCCAGACTAGCACTTCTTCACTAGGCTCTGTGGTCCAAGGCTTGCCTCACTTGGTGTATGAAGGGGAAGAGGAGGGAGAGGAGAGGATATGTGGTGTTTGTTGTGTGCTTCTGCCTCTGAGCCTGGGTAAGCGCAGAGAATCATATGAAAGTGTGGCTCCCCTCCTCCTTGAGGGTCAGAGAGTCCATGTCAGTCAGTTCTAGCTCTGCCTACTTGCTGTCATATGGCCTTGAGGTAATCATTTAAGTCTCTCAACTTCAACTACATCTTTAAGGTAGGGAAACAAATCTATTTGGGATTAGTTTAGGAGTCAAATGAGATTGCAACACATGAATTGGCCCCCATATGTAGACTCGGTACAGAAGGGTAGTGTGAATTATCTAATTCTCTTTACCACCTAGCAGATTGCTCAGATGGGAGAATGAGGAGAAATTTGTCTCTTGTATGAAACGGTCACAGGACGGAAGTAGTTCTTTCAGTATTGGATTACAAGAGGCCTTTATAGCCAGGCATGGTGGTGCACACCTTTAATCCCAGCACTCGGGAGGCAAAGACAGGTGAATCTCTGTGAGTCTGAGGCCAGTCTGGTGTACAGAGAAAGTTCCAGGACAGCCAGGGCTATGTAGAGAGACCCTGTCTCAAAAACCAAAGCAAACAACAACATAAACACGAGGCATTTATGGCTTGGCCCAAGGTCTGCCCAAGCGTGAGGACCTATGTAAAACCTTCCAGAGAAAACCATCTCCAACTCAAATGGATTGCATGGTGGTAAGATAAGTGGCCACTTTCAATGTATTTACATTGTCTCCCACGTGGGTTGAGCTACCCCACTGTGGATAAAATGGACGTCATTAAATCTTGCTTTTTAGGAGGAATAAAAGATCTTTTTCTTTGGGTTAAAAGCTAACAAAATGGGCTGTGTTGACTCTTCCTACGGTGAACACTTCCCCTCTCTGCACCATTTGCTATTCTAATCCTCGATTCTAATCACTGGGACCTCTTTATCAAGAGCTGTGGAGCTGGCATCCCTCCCCGTCTACTCCTGCAGTATTTATATGTCATGAGGAAGAACAGGAGATGCCATACAGCCACTTCTGGAGAAGAATAAAGCATAGGAAAGGATTCCACAGAACGGTCCAGGTACATGGGGGAAGTGTGGCAGTCCGGGGCTGCTTTCCTCACTGGCATTTTACAGGAAAGGATTTATTGCACCACAATAAGCATCTATGTATTTCCAGCAAGCATTTTTGCATTATTATTCACTCAGCAATTCAGATGGGAACTTAGAGGTGACAGCTTGCCAATTTTTCATTCCCACAAACATTCCGGATGTGAACGTCTTAATCTGAAATCACTGCATTAATTACAAGGGGGTGGGAGGGTGGGGGAAGTTAGCACGGTCTTGACGATGCTCACATCTTTGAAGAACTATGCTAAATGGACAGCTCTGGCAGTGCAGATGGGATGCTTGACTCAGCCTGCTGGAGGGGCGCGGGAGAGGCACAGGCTCACAGAAGCAACCACGCTCTGCTCCTGCTCACTCTGAGGCTTTTCCACCCTTGGGGAAAGGTTCACATCTGTGCAAGCCAAGACGGTACTTTCCTCATTTAACATTCTCTTTGAAGGCTCCAGAGAACTCACTAAAGCAATGAATAGCCCATGCCTAAACCATCAGTTATTAGGTAGCTAGTCTGTGCCCAGTGCACTAACCTGTGATCCTGAGTTAGTGATTCTCTGAGGAGTGCTTTCTGCTACTGTCTAACTCCAGTATGTTTGCATAGGTTATTGTTTGTCTACCCAGCTAGAATTTGATTCCTATGAGGAGGGAATCCCGCACTTTGTCCACAGCTGAATACCCATCACCAAAAATAGTGCCTAGTTGTGGCAAGGTAAATGGTCACTAGATAAATGAGGGAGGGAATGCCAGATGCTGAGGTAAATTAAAGAATGGTGAGACACATTCCCTGATGTCAGTGTTAATCTAGTTGTAGAGCAAACTATAGGAAACAGAGCCTGCAAATAAAAGCAGGGCATCAGACACTCTCAGGTCTTCCTTGGAGTGTGCTGTGTATGATGGTTGCTGCTATCTGTGCAGGGGGAGAGAGACTGTTCTGTTGGCATCCCACCTCAAACCCTAACTGGTAAGAATAAGCTCACCCTCTCTTGCACATGCTTTCACAGCCCAACTTTGCACACTCTGCCTCCTCTCTCTCTGCTCCTCTTGTTTGGGTCTCATTGCTGAGGTCCAGGGCTTTCCTGGCTGTCATTGGTACCGTTCAGTTTGTATCCTTCCTTCCCATTTCTATTAAATAGCATCCATAGACGGGCTTGATTCACGTGCTCTCCTGGAAGAAATATCTTCATTCATATATCTCAAATAGTGTTGTAAAACCCTGTGACTATTAATGGAAATTTAATAGAATCATGTTGCAATTTTTAAGATTTGGGGAATATAGAGGAAAACTATGCCCATAATAATTTTTTTTCCAAGCCTCCTGTGTACTCCTATGTATTTAAGCACCCCAGAAACAAACCTAGTTCACAACAGGGATTTCTTCCAAATTCATTTGACCATAGTGCCTTTCTATTTGATATGTGTACTGTTACCTGTCACTAAAATGTAGTTCAGAAAATACTGAGCCTATAAGCTTTGTAGGGAGAAGGACATGTAGAGGTTGTTAGTTTGAGCAAGGCCCTTGGGAGTTTGAAGATTGACTATTCGATCACTACAAATTGATCCGGAATCAACATGATTAAGTTCATGAAACCAGACTATAGGGGATCAAAAGAGGGAAAAATCAAGAAGGTTTCATGGAAGAGGTGGAATGGAGTTGCATTTCAAATATTAAAAATTTAGAAAGAAGAAACATATGGCATTTCGAGGGTAGGCAAAAGTCAAAGACATGGAGATGCAGGACTATGTTACTTTTAAGTTTTAATTTACTTAGCTTCCTGAAAATTCAGTTAGATTTTGATTAATGCACCCCAACCGCCAGCCCTATCCTCTTCTGTTGATCTAGTGTCTGAGCATCACTAAGACAGGATTCAATACAAGAGGATTTTGTTAAGAGAATGCCTGTGTGATAGAAAATGGAATGAACCCAGGGAAAGCCATCATACCACTGCACCAGTCTGAACCCAGGAGATGAGGGCAGGAAAGAGAGACATCCTAAGCTACCAGGAAGGGTAGGCAAGGAACCAGGAAGTCCTCACATCAGCAATGGCCATGGACAGAGCTTTTCATCTCTCAGGTCTGGCTTTGGCCACATATTCCTATTGCATGAGCAGCACATGCCTGACACAGCTGGGGCACAAACCTGGCAGCCTGGTACACACCTGGGTGCTAGGGCACAACCTGGCAGCCTGGGTATACACCTGGATGCCGGGGCACAAACCTGGCAGCCTGAGTATACACCTGGATGCCAGGGCACAAACCTGGCAGCCTGGGTACATGCCTGGATGCTGGGGCACAAACCTGGCAGCCTGAGTACACACCTGCATGCCGGGGCACAAATGTAGGTGGGGGTTTTCAGTGCTCAGCTGCAAAATGCTCTCTTACCACCATACTCAAGAAACATAGGACGATGGAAGAGGAGGGGGTGATGGTGGTGTAGGAGGAGAAAGATAAAGTAAGCTAGCCTCCATGCAAGGAGCAAACTCTCCATCGGGCCTAACCCAAAGGTCTACACCTGAAATCAGGCGAAAAGGCAACAATATCTGGTGCATATGATATGAAATACAGCCTCTTGCTCATTCTTAACATCTCTTCATGCAAATATTCTAACCTTCCCCAAGGAAACCTTCAATCACTGTGGTATCTCAAGCTTACATAATTGACAGGGGGCAGACTATCATTACACACACACACACACACACACACACACACACACACACACACACACAATGCAAATAGAAAACCACCCGGGCTCCTTCTGTGGGGCCTTAGAGGAGACCCCAGCAGGTAAGAGACCAGTTTCAGCTCCATTTGCTTCAGGACAAACTCAGTCCAGCACATCTGCAAAATATGGTGAAGAAACTTGGAGTGCATTGCATGAGCGCATTCAGAAATAATCAACTGCTGATTGATTCATGAAAATGTACGATGGCCCACAAGTGTTTAATTATCTGAACTGTGTGAGTGTAAAGGAACAGCTGATGAGAGATGGAGAGAGCAAGCCACTGGGGATAATGCACAGAGAATGACCCCTGTGTTGACCCCTGCAAGCTCTCTTCCAGCAGGGCTGACTAAGCTGCTGACAGACATCCAGGAGGAAACCCACTCCAGAGCCCATTCAAGTCACAGTCCTTGGAGGGGATCATATGTGGCCTCAGTTATTCAACTCTCTCTGTCTCCTCAGAGACAATGAACAGGGGAGCCGGGGAAATCTGCATTCCAAGGAGAATGTTCTTTAAAGGTGAGTAGCAAAACAATACAGAAGGCAGAAGGCTTTGGGCTCCTGAGGGCTGTGGCTAACATTCCTGGTTCCTTGTGGCTCCTGAGGGCTGTGGCTAACATTCCTGGTTCCTTGTGGCTCCTTAGGGCTGTGGTTAACATTCCTGGTTCCTTGGTAAAGATCCAGAGATGACAAAAGTTTCCAACACTATCCAACTAGTGTGACAAAAAAAAAAGGAAAGGAGAGGAGGAGCCACAGAAGGGGACAAGAATAGGCAGCCTGAGATGGAAGGGGAGGAGAGGAGGACAAGCAAGGCCACAATTGTTAGCTCTAGTGGGGCCAGAGCTGTAATTGTTTCTGACCTCTTGACCAGCCCTTGGATATAGAACATGGCGTAGAGTATGGTGAAGCTAGCTAGGAGTAGTTCTGGCAATCCAGAAACCCTTCTCTCTCTCTCTCTCTCTCTCTCTCTCTCTCTCTCTCTCTCTCTCTCTCTCTCTCTCTCTCTCTCTCTCCTCTTCTCTCCTCCCTCCTCCCTCCCCCTCTCCCCTCCCCTCTCCTCTCCTCTCTCCTCCCTTCCTCTCCTCTCCCCTTCCCTTCCCTCCCCTGCCCTCTCCTGTCCCCTCTCTCTCTCCTTCTCTCTCTCCCCTCTCCTCTCTCTTCTCTCCTCTCTCCTCACTCCTCTCTCTTCCCATGTAGGTCAGCTTGGATTGTCAGCTTGAGTGGATTGAGAAGCACCTAGGAGTCAGGGAAGATTAGATTGTGCAATCTCTGACCTAATAACTAGTTTAATCGCTCCACGGATTCCTAACTTGATGATATTATTGAGAGGTGGTAAAAAGTAGAAAGTGTGGCCTAGTTGAAGGAAGTGGGTCCCTGGAGGCGTGTCCTTGGGGGCTATACCTTGACACCTTTCTGCTATCTTTGCTTCCTTTCCACCATAATGTCAGCTGCTCCAACATGATGCTCTCCATCCAAGTCCATGGGGCCCAACAGCCATGGACTGAGCCCTCTGATTCTGGGACCCAAAATAAGTCATTTCTTCTTCGATGTTCTCTCTGGCACTCTAGTCATAGCTCTACAAAAAACAGTGGGTTCATTGTGGTCCTTACTTGGTGTCCAAGGCATCTAGAAACTCCCTTACAGGTGTGTAGCTATGTGCTATGACACTCCCAACTCAAAAAAGAAAGAAACCTCCCAATTGTCTGGCTTTCAAATCCAGGCACAGTCTTCCGTATTCATTCCCTAGACTCTGCCTCATCTTGTGAGGGTACCATCTTGCTCTCTAATACTTTATTAATCTAACCTCTCCTATCTTCCCATTTCAGTCTACTTAGACACGCCATTTCCAACAAATAGACCTTTGTCTTACATAATTAAACATATTGCCATTGTCTCTATATTACTAGACTCTAAAGGCTTATTGTTTTATCAATAGCAGTTATCCTATTGGATGGCAAATAGCAGCATCCTGATAAATTATTTCTCAGGAAAATATGAAAAGGCTGTATCTATACATATAATAATATGCCTTCACTTACAATTTCTGTGAGTTTTGCTTAATGGTTTTCTTTTCTTCAAAACCCAACTTAGTGTTTTTATTTTTTTCAGAAGCATACTAAAATGCCCACCTCACCACCCCACCCCACATACTCACACTCTTGACAATACTATGCTTATTTGGAATGTTTCTAGGCATTTCTAGGTATTTTTATTTATTTTTGGACTATAAAGTAGCAGACCAGTGATCAAGAGGGGTGGTATACATTAAGCAAATTCCATATGCTTGAATACTTGAAGACATCAGAGAATAGCCAAAGCTATGCAGACTGCAAGGTCCAAGATGTGGCCCCAGCAGTCTGTAGTTCACATACCTTCTTAGGCATCAACTAATTTTTAGCAATGTTTCAGAGGCTGAGAAGTCAGGCAAAGGTTGATGAGGTGGAGAGAGGAGCTGGCTGAGCATTGGTAGTCTCCTTCAACTAGGAAACAAAAACTAGGCTTGGTAACTACCAGTGTATCTTGTTTAGAGAGCTGAAGGGTAGGCACTCACAGGAGCAAGCCTGACACTTAGAAGTTCTATCTCCCTTTGGATATTTACCTGAAAGTCTTCAAAGCCAATTTGATACCATATGGAAATCACAGTAGAGTTTTTTAGCGGTCTTTTAGTCCCAGAGAGATAAAAGCAATAGGTTATATTAAACACGGTGAGATCTGATAATAGCCCTGAACTTTTAAATCAGACCTAAACAGTTTTTGTCTTTAGTTGCCTTGGGCTGAGGCGTTTCTTCTCTGGTGTCAGTGAGATAATAGGGTGAATTCTGCCTGTAGGTGATGGAAGGAGCCTCTCCGGTGTTTTGTGCATCTCTAGCAAACACCAAACTTACTGAGAATACAAAAAATAAAAATAAATAAATAAATAAATAAATAAATAAATAAATAAATAAATAAATAAATAAATAAAAGCAGTGTTTTTAGTCAGTCTGACAAGAAGTACCCTCAGGAGCAACTTTGTAAGGAAAGACATATTTTGCCTCACAGTTTCAGAGGCATAATCCATGATTAACGGGATCCACGGCTATGTTTCTATGGCAAGGCAGAGTATCACAATAGTGAGAACATATGATGGAGCTCACCTCATGGCAGCCAGGGAGCAGAGAGGAGGAAATGCCTTTGCTAACCAGCCTCCTTGTTAACCTTTTCATTCCACGTGGGCCCCAGCTTATTGAGGGGCACTGACCACCTTATGGCTGAGTCTCTCTCCCTCACATAATCCTGTCTAGAAATGTCCTCTCAGACACACCTGGATGTGTGCTTCATTAATTTTCCTGGTAATTCTCAAGCCAGTCGAGTTGATAGTCAAGTCACAAAGGGGAAGACAGAGACTATAGCCGTCCCACAGGAAAATCCCATGCTGGAATCCCCAAACATTGCCTTACCATGTTCTAGAAAATAGATAATGGGGCTGGAGCTGGCTGTTCTTCCAGAAGAAGAGTGGGTTCCATTCCTGGCACCCACATGGTAACTCATAATGATTTTTAACCCCAGTCCCTGGGGATCTGATGTCCTCTTCTGGCCTGCACAGGTAGCAGACACACACATGGTGCACAGACATACATGTGCAGGCCAAACACCTATACACACATAATAAAAATACTTTTTGAAGTTGTTTTGTTTTGGTTTTTTGTTTAGTTTTTGTTTTTAGTGTTTTTTGTCATTTTATTTTTGGTTTTTAGAGACAGGGTTTCTTTGTGTAACCCTGTAACCCTGGCTGTCCTGGATCTCACTTTGTAGACCAGACTGGCCTCTAACTCAGATATCTGCCTGCCTCTGCCTCCAGAGTGCTGGGATTAAAGGTGTGCACCACCACTGCTCAGCTGTTGACAAGTACATTTAACATATGACACGGCAAATGTTAGTTGGCTGAAAATTAAATCATTCATGAACATAGGAAAGAAAACAAGACAAAATAAATACGGAAGAAAGGTCCAATGCACTCTTGAGTGGTATGCCAGAATGGCAAGAGAATGGGGAAGGAGCAATATTTGAAGAGAAAATATCTGACAATCCTCCAAAGCCTTTGAGAGCTGGCAAGGTCCAGATTGCGCAAGATCTCTAAAGACAAGCACACTAATGTAAGGGAAACTCCACTTAAGTGTGCACAGTGATAAAACCAGCTAACAACAGCAACAAAGCGAAATGAAGCAAACAAACAAAAAAGTTACCTTCAAATGAGCAAGGATTCGGTATGACCTCCTAATGCAACCCTGGAAAATTAAATGACCAAACTATGACATCTTAACAGGCCAGAGAACACCTGCTGTCCTTGAGTCCTGTAACCCAGGAAATTTACCTTCAGGAATGAAAATTGAGTGGTTTCCACTCAGACAAAACCAGAATTTCATCCCTTGAAGGGTTATACTTAAAAAGAGGCAAGGAGTCCTCAGGAAGATTAAAAAAAAAAAAAAAAACGAGCCCCAAAGAATCACATAGATGCACTCTCAAATAAAAACTATTAATAACAGCCTGGGCTACCAAGTGAGCTCCAGGAAAGGCGCAAAGCTACACAGAGAAACCCTGTCTCGAAAGACCAAAAAAAAAAAAAACTATTAATAAAAATATAGATGATTTTAAATAGTCTTAAAACAGTAATAATGGTGGTGGGGTTTCAAAGTATACAGAATCAAAACGTGTGAGAACAGCAACCAAAACGGGCATTGCTCAGTTCACTAAGAAATGGATTCCTTATTCCCTGCCCGCCTGTGTATCACCAGTGGGCAGCTCAGAGATGGTACGATACAGTTGATAGCTGCCGGCTAGCAGAAACCCTCCTAGTACTAAAGGGGGAAAGAAATCATCAGAAAGAGATGCGGCAGCTCAGACCTGATTCGGAGACTCTTAGTGTTGACTTAAAAGACTGGCTCTACCCTTGGCCCACTTGGGGACTGGTGACATTTTAACTACTTTCATTTAGCAAGCCTACCTAAGAACAGAACCTTACAAAGCATTTCAAGAGCCAATGTGGTTTTTTTGCCTGCTAACCACCTGGGGCTCATCTCTTCCTCAAGTCCCGTGTAAGACCCCCTTCCCCCTCCGTCCCTAACAGACTTTTCGAAGAGGCCAAACGATGCAGGGCACAGAGGCCTCTGAGGCCTATGCTTAGGGCAGGGTTATTTATATTGGCTCAAAGCCCTCTTCCTCCAACTGTTGAGGCTTTGTTCTGGAAGAAAGCAAGGTAGATGGAGGGGAACAGTGCGGTAGTGTGTGTCTGTGGAGCTGTCAGAGTTCATTTTCCAAGCGGTTCTTCCAAAGGTCTTAACATGACAAACTGCCTCTGCCTCATGGATGATTTTGTTTTTCAAAGGAAAGCCCTGGAGGCTACAGACAGTTCCTAAAGGAGAGGAGGGGCTGGGATGATTTCAGATTTTTTTCCCAGCCCCCTCCCTTCTCCTCACAAAACCCAAAGAGCCGTCATGGCATATACACTATGGGACTGACAGATGGACAGTGAATTTATGATACGGGGTATTTTAGCATCCCTCTTAGTTTCCCAGACCCTTCACAATCAAGTCTTTTTCTTTTTCTTTCTTTCTTTTTTTTTTTTTTT
>CABHPR010120600.1:0-22793 GCA_902168415.1 Peromyscus melanophrys | reverse complement strand
GTGTGTGTGTGTGTGTGTGTGTGTGTGTGTGTGTGTGTGTGTGTGTGTGTGTAATGCCACAAACAAGATTCCTTCCAAAAAGGTGTATTTTTCTCATTGATGCACCTTGGCTTCGTCATTTTGCAGGATGGTGACAAAGATATTATGACCCTCTTTTGTATTGCTGGGCACTGAGGTTGGGAAACGAAGCTGGCTTGTCTAAGGGCATTGGGATTCAATGGGACTTGAACTTAGATCTGTTTACTTTCAAAACTTTGATCAGAAGCTGGGCGGTGGTGGCGCATGCTTTTAATCCCAGCACTTGGGAGGCAGAGTCAGGCAGATCTCTGTGAGTTCGAGGCCAGCCTGGTCTACAGAGCGAGATCCAGGACAGCTGTAACACAGAGAAACCCTATCTCGAAAAAAAAAAAAAAAACAAAAACCAAAGAACTTTGATCACAATTTCTTTGAAATTAGGACAGACAGCAAGCCCCATAGAGTTCAGAGACAAGACATTCCCTCTTCTCTGGCTCTTCAGGGTCAGGGACCATAACTCATTCATTCATTTATTCCTTTCTTTTTTTCCCAAGACAGGGTTTCTCTGTGTCACCCTAGCTGTCCAGGAACTCAATCTGTAGATCAGGCTGGCTGACTTTGAACCCAGAGATCCACTTGCCTCTGCCTCCTGAGTTCTGGGATTAGAGGTGTGCGCCACCAATGCCTGGCTTCATTATTCTTGACACACAGTAAAAGTACAAGTTGTCAGTTGAACTGAATGCACACACAGGCTTGGGTCTTGCTGGATGGTAGGGTCTGGAGAAAGAAAGGACAGGCAGAGAACTAAACAGAGCAGAGGCATGGGGTGTAGCAGGGCATTTGGAAGGACAGGAAGAGAACAGTCCTAGGGTAAAGGGTCATGCCAGAGAGGGTAGACAAGGTTGTAGATGTAATTCTAGACAGTCTTATTAAATAAGGAACACAGAGCCAAATAGAGATAAAAGCCCAGAAATTGAGCAGTAGCCAAGAGCTAAGACCACCTTATCTTACCACTCGCTGCCGTCGCTTCCCCTGAAAGAGAGACCTTCTTCCTGTGTCCTGTCTTTTTATTGACTTTCTGTTCTGCCTTCTCATTGGCTGTAAACCCAACCACACAACTTCCTTGTCACTGCCTGTCTATACAGACCTCCAGTTCTCTATGGTTGGTACTGAGATTAAAGGCATGTGACACCATGCTGACTGTGTCCTGCAACACACAGAGATTCTGCCTGTCATGTGATCGAATTAAGGGTGTGTGATACCACTACCAGACTTCTGCTTAATGGCTTGCTCTTAGCTCTGATCCCCAGGCAACTTTATTTATTAACATACAAATAAAATCACATTTCAGCACAAATAAAATATCACCATACAAGGAGATAGAATTCTCACAGCTCCTGGCAGACCAGGGCCTTCAACTTATTTCTTCTCTTTTTATTGACCTTTTTGTGTATTGTGGATTAAACTCAGGACCTTACACATGACAGGTCCATCATGGAGCCCCACCCTATCCTTGTAAGAAGAGAAATGGACAGGGCGGACGAGTTGAGTATGGGAGAACCAAGGCTTCTTGTTTGGACTGACTCCTTCCAGGACCAGGATTGTAACAACGTAATGGATGCAGTGAAGAGTAAGACTACTGGCATCACAAAGAGTGGGGTTCAAGGTTCAAAATGTGCAGGTGACTTTTGCTGATGCCACTGGGAGGCTGAGTCATACAGACATGTTTGGACCGTCTGGTCCCCAAATTCAACAGGCTTCCCATGACTGCCTGTCGCTGATCCCCACCTGTCCTTGGGGTCCTGCCATCCTGCCCCCAGCACCGCTAATTGACCCCAGCGAAAGCCTTCCGCCTGCCTGGAGTGACTTTTAGCCCCACAGTGTCTCCTGGACGAAGCAGCCCATTGTGCAGTGACGTGTCTGCTGAAGTCCTGAGATCGGCAGTGACTCTGGGGCAGCTTGGTTCCGCTGGGCCGTTTCTAATACCTGAAAGATGGGAAGTAGTAGACCCAATGCTCTACAGCCTGGTCTTCTCCTGTTCTGGCTTTGAGCCCCTGTGTGCCCGGCTACTTCCGGTTGTTTCAAGTCTGATATGAGATTGAGAGCAAGGATTTTGTAATCAAACCATTGGAGGTTCAACTCCTACTTGCCGCTAAGGGGTCTTGCGCAGAACAGCAATCTGAACCATGCTGTCCCTCCGGCAATCACTAGATCATGGCTCTTTCCAGGAGAAAGATGCTCACCAGTCTCCTCAGAGCCAGAATGAAATGAAGCTAAAAAGTGGTTCCGGAATGTGTCAAGAGAGGCAAAGAAGGGATGTTTGAGGCAGAGGGGCTCTTGGCTGTATGTGTTTGAGACCAGAAGCTTGGGTCCTTGGGGAAGCAGAAAGCAGTGGATGATTCAAGATCACAGCATGAGGCATCCGCAGGGAGTTTCCAGTTCTAAAATACTTCCGAACTGTGACTCAGGAGCAGGTGGCCCAGGAGGCTGGTTTTAGCGGAAGGCCCACAGCACTGGGCACACCAAGGGGTTGGAAAGATGCTGTTGAGAGACTCCTTTGGGGGGCTGGGGATGTGGCTCACTTGGTAAAGTGCTTGCCTAGCGTGTATGAAGCCCTTAGGGGAAACACCTGTAATTCCAGCCCCAGAGAGGAGGCAGGAGGGTCGAGTCCAGGGTCATCATCAGAGACACAGTGAATTCAAGCCCAGCCTGGGCCACATGAGAGCCAGTCAAAGAAAACAAAAAAAGACTTAATTTAGAGCTCTGTTCCCATGACAGTGCAGCTGGGTAGGGCGATGCATACTGTTGGCTGCCTCGCTCTGGATGAGAGGCTGGCCAGATGTAGGCCCAACCTCTATAGAACGGAAGCCACCATGCATAGAGTGCAGCAGGCCTTGGGGACCCCATGGTTTTACTAGCATTGGGCACGGGTCACCTCTAGTCTGTTTTCTCATTTTCAAATTAAAAAAAAATTTTTTTTTTTCGAGACAGGGTTTCTCTGTGTAGCTTTGGAGCCTGTTCTGGATCTCACTTTGTAGACGAGGCTGGACTCAAACTCACAGAGATCCACCTGGCTCTGCCTCCTGAGTGCTGGGGTTAAAGGCATGTGCCATCACTGCCTGACAAATTTTAAAAAATTTTATGTGTTAGTATTTTGCCTGCATGTATGTACATCATGTGTGTGCCTAGGACCTGTGGAAGCCAGGAAAGGGTATCAGATCCTCTGATGGTTATGAGCTGTCATGTGAGTGCTGGGAACCAAACCTGGGTTCTCTAGAAGAGCAGTCAGTGCTTTTAACCCCTGAGCCATCTCTCCAGTCCCACTTTTTTACTTTTGAAATGGAAAGGGGGTATGGTGGCACATGTCTATAATCCCAGCATTTGGAAAATTGAGGTGAGGTGGGAGGGCAGCAAGTTTGATACCAACCCAAATTATACACAAAACAAACAAAAATCCAAACCAGTGATGCAGGAGCTAGCTTTCTGTAGGCAGGAAGGGAAAAGGGTACAAGCGTTACAGTGAGAACAGACACAGAGGTTAAAAGGAAGAGTAAATATTGAAGTGGCAAAGACTGAAACATTGAGAAAATGACTAAGAGGGCTACGGTTAGGCATGAGATGACCAAACTGATGCCGGATATAGTGGCGCACGCCTTTAATCCCTGAGGCAGGGCAGGTGGTTTGAGGCCAGCCTGGTCTGGAAAAAAACAAAACAAAACAAAACAAGGAAAACCCCATAGACAAAAGAATACAATGACTTTTCCTTCTTTTAGGAGTTCCTTCCATTTCTCTCTCTCTCTCTCTCTCTCTCTCTCTCTCTCTCTCTCTCTCTCTCTCTCTCTCTCTCTCTCTGTTATTTTGAAACAGGGGTTCTTTGTGTAACCCTGGCTGTCCTGGGACCCACTCTGTAGACTAGGCTGGCCTCAAACTCACAGAGATCCTCCTGCCTCTGCCTCCCAAGTGCTGGGATTACTGGTGTGCGCCACCACTGCCTGGCGCTCATTTTTTCTTAATTTCTCACTTTTAAAATAATTTTTCTTAAAGCTTGCCTTTTCTTCGCTTACTCTCTGCCATTAATCTTCCCTGTCGTTAGACGGCAAGCTTGATGGCTACCATCTTCGTTGACTTTTGATGGCTGTTGAGCTGCTAACATCTTCAGAGTATAACTGAGTCAAGAAAGATTCCGTTGGACTCAAAATTCCTGAGATGGAGGGAGAACAAAAGGAGTGGAGGGTGTTGAGATCCATCCACACGAGCCTGTTCAGTGGATAATTGAGATTTATTAAGATATAAATTGGGGAAATACAGTCACAAATACGGAACAGAGTAAACAGCTGAAGTCTGTTCTGCCCATGAACGAATGCACCTGGATATCCTGTATCTGATCACACCAAGAAGAGCACCATGACCCCTCTCTCTTTCAAGAGGTCTGGTACCCAGGCAAGAAGTCATGTATCCAGGCAAGAAACACGGCCTCTTTTGGGCTGGGTAGCCCAAGGTCATGGGCAGAGCATATATCAATACACTTCCCCTTTTTGTCTAAATAAGAAAGTTCTAAACCTAATACAATAAGAACAATTATCAAGTATTGTCCAGGAGAAATAAAGGGTAATGACATGAACAAAAATGGAATTACTACCAACAAGAACAACATCAAGTAAGAAGCATACTAAATGTCCAGAACATAGGTAATTGGCAAATGACAGCGATTACTCCCAAAAGCTGTCCTACATTGAAGAATCTGAATCGAGTACCTAATATGCTTTTAGCTAAGATATGAGAGGATTATAACTGTAACTATCTATTCTTCAACCCCATCAAAGACCTGAGAAGGCAAATAATATTACCTGAGTAAACAGGAAATGTGAGCAAGCAGAGATCCAAGAAATGACAGAGACTGCCGGCTGCCTGGACAGTCACCCAATGTTTCTCTGTAATGCTGGGGTATCCACTTATGGCTATAGGCCTAGAATATCTGACAGACCAATTTCAGAAGCAGGAATTTTGAAAGACCATCTTACCCTGTCTTGGCAAGATTCACCAGTCACTTTTCCTTGTGTCCTGTTCATCTGGAAAGGACAGCATGCTTAATGTCAACAGTCGAGGCAAGGGCAGTTCTTTTCCCAACATGCCATTTATTGCCAAGAAGAAGATAAACTCCACATGGAGTATCTTCGATGCCCAACATCCTCTTGGGAGCAGATCAGTGCTGCCAGGAGCAATAGTGTCTCATGTCAACAGAATTCTAGGTTATTAAAACATTTAAATGCAGGCTGGAGAGATGGCTCAGCTGTTAAAGGCTAGGCTTACAACCAACAATATAAAACATTTAAATGTCATATTCTCTAGGTCTATGAAGTGTTTGAAGATTACCTATCCATCTGACATCATTTTTGTGTATCTAGAAAACCTAACTAATGAAAAACACCAAAAAAAAAGAAAACCTAACTAACATGGCTATAAATATGATAAGCATGAGTGACTATTAACCTGTAATTCTTATTAACCTAAATAACTTAAAGACTAAGGTTTCACATATAAGAATAAACAATCTGTAAACAGATGTACAGTATAAGAACAATGATCTTTGTTTTTGACAGCATACAAAAATATCTTAATCAGGGGTAGAACTGTATAGTGCAATATGACAACAATATTCTTAATATGTATCAATATATAAAATATTTCAAATAGGAGTAGGAACATATATATGTACAATATGGCAAATATAGTTTTGTATTTGTATCAATATACAATTTATCTTAAACAAGAATACAAAAATAATTTTACATTTGTGATAAATAAATATACAATTGTTTATTTGTATCAATATAGAAGAATCTATACTAGTGCAAATTATCTAAGGCTGATAGTTTGCTAAATTAGTTTACAAGTAGATACAATAATCTACCTTAATAGCCTATCCTGTCTATCCCCCTTTTTTTCTTTCCCAAAAGAGATTCCTGAGTATAACTTTATTGTTCCACCCCCAACCCTAATATAACTTATAACCAACCCGTAACAGATGACAATTATCCATAACCCTGAGAAGACAAAACCTGTTGGGGACGGGGCGTCATTTTCTTATAATTGCTTCCTGCTGTCTTGGTGGCAACGGTACCTCTGTGGGATCCTGTGAAAAACCTAAAACAATGGTTAAGTCTCATTAGGACTAGCTGTAACATTTGTGGCCAGTCTCAGAGTAATTGGTAAAGCTAATCTGAAGTTCTGACTGGATTATCCTAGCCATCTTGGAACTGTCCTGAACAGTTTGTAGTCCAAAGTGAGTGGTGTTTATCAATGACATCATTATAAACCAGGTAGAATTGTTGATGTGGGACCCCATCTTTCCTCTGGAGGCTTCAGAGATTGCTGCTAGGAGAATTTATTGTTCACTGTGGAAAGTTTAAACATTATTAATATCAAAACAGAAAGTTTAAATTTTTTAGGATAACACCATATCTAAAGAAGGGTTCCAAAGAGTCAAGAATAAGTATGGGGAGAAATAGAATTTTGACAATAGTCCCTAGATTTTTGGTTTTCTTCTGTCCCACACCAGGTGGCTCTTTGGATATGAGACAGAATTTCTTTTTTTTAAATAATTTTATTTATTTTTATTTTATGTGCATTGGTCTTTTGCCTGCATGTGTGTCTGTGTGAGGGTGTTGGATTCTGGAGTTACAGACAGTTGTGAGCTGCTATGTAGGTGCTGAGAATCGAACCTGGGTCCTCTGGAAGAGCAGTCAGTGCTCTTAACTGCTGAGCCATCTCTCCAGACCTGAGACAGAATTTCTTAATTTTTCTTTTAACAACATGCTTGGGTTTAGAGAAGGAGAGAGTCATGCCCCAACTCCAAAGCCAGCTTTGATTATAATTGAGTCAGGACTACAACTTTTCTAGAAGTAAAGAGATATTGATGTTTAAGCAGTGAAATTTACCCTATAGAGAATATTGGTACCAATAGGTCTGATTATTCTTTACTTGTAAATTTTTTCTAGGTAATATTCCCTTTGATGTCTAGATATCCAAGGCCTTTTGACTTCTGGAAGATGGGTATTTCTATTATCCTGTAAAGACAAACAAAACAAAACAAAACAAAACAAATAAATAAAACAGAACCCTGCCCCGACCCTTGTTTGGTGAGTTTTCCTTACAACTTGTAGAATTGTCACATGGGTGGATGAACTATCACTGCTCCTTACTAAGAGGTTTCTCCTGTTCCAATCGAATCTATACATTTTGATGGTACCCATAGCTTTTTTCCTCCTGTGGAAACCAAAGCAAACCCCCTTCCCCAACGTAACACATATCCTGGTTTCCATTCTGAGGTCAACACATCTTTGAAGTACATAGGCTGATTTAGCTCAGTAGCTTTTTCTATTATCCAATGTCTCTCCGCAACTGTTGTTCCTTTCTCATCAGCATTAAGAAAATTCAAGGTTAATAAGGCATTACGCACTCTATCTCTGGGGGGTCTTGTTGTCCCTTTCTGTTTATAAAGCATTTCTTTTAAAGTGCGATTAGATCTTTCTATAACCTCTTGTCCTGTAGGATTGTGCGGCATACCTGTAATATGCTGTATATTATAATATGCAAAAAACTGTTTTATTTTACTGGAGACATATGCTGGAGTATTGTCAGCCTTAATTTGTACAGGTATTCCCATTATGGCCATGACTTCTAATAGGTGTGTAATTACAGAATCAGCCTTTTCAGAACTCAATGCAGTTGCCCATTGAAATCCTGAAAACATATCTACTGTATGGTATACATATTTTAACTTTCCAAATCCTGCAAAAGGAAACACATCCATCTGCCAGATTTCATTTCTTTGTATACCTTTAGGATTACTACCCACAGGCAATGGAGTTTGGTTATAGAAGGAGCAAATAGGACAATTTTTTACAATTTCCTCAGCTTGTTGCCAAGTGATAGAAAAGTCCTTTTTTAAACTTTTGCTATTGACATGGTGTTTCTTATTAAATTCTGAGGCCTCCAGCATACTTCCTATTAATAACTGATCAATCTCATCATTACCTTGTGCTAGACCGTATGGGATCTGATGTGTGTTGTATGTATAGGATGATCCCTATTTCTGATAATTTCCTGTAGTTGTATAAATAGTGAAGTTAATTCTGTTTTATCAGGAACAAATTCAGCAGTTTCGATATGTAAAACAACTCTTTCTGTATATTGAGAGTCAGTAACTATATTGAGAGGTTCTGTCAAGTCCATTAGTACCATAAGAATGGCACAAAATTCTGACTTTTGTACAGAATTGTAAGGGCTTTGAACCACTTTATTTAAATCTCCTGATTTATATCCTACCTTTCCTGCTTTATGAGCATCCATATAGAACATTGGGACTCCAGAGATTGATTTTCTTCATACAATGTGAGGAAGGACCCAACTGTTTTGTTTTGTTTTTTTCTTTTTCCGGAGCTGAGGACTGAACCCAGGGCCTTGCGCTTGCTAGGCAAGTGCTCTACCACTGAGCTAAATCCCCAATCCGTTTTTTTGTTTTTTTGTTTGTTTGTTTGTTTTTTATTTTTTGGTTTTTTTAAAAATTAATTTTATTTTCTCGCTTTCGGGATAGCAGTTGTTAATCTCTCCCAAAAAATTACTGCAAGCTCTTTGCCAATATTCATTATCTTTCCATAAAGAGGAAATGTCTTCATTAGTTAAACCTCTGCTGGGCCCTTTCCTGTCAACTGACAAAGTCTTAATTTTCCCTTTAAAATCAGATCAGAAATCTTTTCCTCATACTCTGTTTGTGTGTTAGAAATATCCATTCCAATATAATATCTTCCCTCTGCATCAAAATCCCTGTAGGGGAATGTCCAGAGGGTAATATGACCAGAATGCAGTTAAGCTCTGGATTCACACAATCCACATGTGCCTCTCATATTTTCTTTTCCACTAGAGCCAATTCCTTCTCAGCTTCAGCTGACAATTCTCTTGGACTATTTAAGTTTTTGTCCTCTTCTAGGGTACTGGCAAATTTACTAGTTCATCTTTAGTTATTCCAGTAGTGGGCTGTAAATTGGAAATGTCTCCTAACAATCTTTGAAAATCATTAAGAGTCTGCAATTGATCTCTCCCTATTTGTACCTTTTGGGGTCTAATTTTTTGCAGACCTAGCTTACATCCTAAGTAATTAACAGAATCTCCTCTTTGTATTTTTTCAGGAGCAATTTGTAATTCCCAGAGAGGCAAAACTTTCTTTACTTCTTCGAACATGTTTTCTAAAGTATCTAACTTTGAATCAGCTAATAAGATATCATCCACATAATGGTAGATTATAGATTGTGGAAATTGTACACAAATTAGTTCCAACAGTTTTTGTACAAAATATTGACACAGGGTAGGGCTGTTTAACATTCCTTGTTCGAGAACCTTCCATTGATATTTCTTAACTGGCTGAGAATTTATTATAAGTAGGTACTGGGAAGGCAAATTTTTCTCTATCCTTTCCTTGTAGCGGTATGGTAAAAAACCAGTCTTTTAAGTCAATAACTATAATAAGCCATTCTTTAGGTAACAGAGAGGGTAAGGGTATCCCATTCTGTAGGGAGCCCATAGGCTGAATTACTTTATTAATTAGATCTGTCAGCATTCTCCATCTTCCAGATTTCTTCTTAATAACAAATACAGGAGGATTCCAAGGGCTGGTTGTTACTTCAATATGTTGAGCATTTAGCTGCTCCTGAACCAGCTGGTCTAAGGACTGTAGTTTCTCTGATGTCATAGGCCACTACCCAACCCAGACAGGTTTGTCACCCATTTTAAGGGTAGGGCTGTTGGTACCTCTGAGAGTTCAACAGCTGTTGTTCCCTGAATGGTTGGTGATTTTTTTGTTTGTTTGTTTGTTTGTTTTGTTTTTCGAGACAGGGTTTCTCTGTGTAACAGTCCTGGCTGTCCTGGAACTTGCTTTGTAGATCAGGCTGGCCTCGAACTCAAAGAGATCCGCCTGTCTCTGCCTCCCAAGTGCTGGGATTAAAGCTGTGCACCCGGTAACATTGTTTTTTATAATGTCTTATATTATTCCCAGAAACATGAATTTGTTTCTAGTCCACTTCTGAGATTGGAGGAATATTAATCTGGGTATTCCATTGCTGTAACACAGCTGTATCATGGCCCCTCAGATTCGCTGCTAAATTAGCCACACATACCCTCAGGCTTCCTCTCTGTTCTTCTGGCCCTATGCATTCAACCCATCTTGTGCTTTGTTTTACCTAAAATAGGGTTCCAGTCCCTTGGAACTGAACATCTACCCTCTGAAGAACCAATTCGGATGCCATGATTCTGGTGCATTTATAGTCACATCCACTCCTGTGCCCAGCAAGCCTTCAATTATGTTATTTTTTTGGTCTTTGTTCATTTACAGAAGTCTACTGAAATATTCATTTTATGGTTTTTCTTGGAATTTTTGATTCATCTTTCAAAGCTATTCTATCATCCAGTGCAGCATGGTTTTTTACGTTAGGCACTGAACCATCTCATTGTTCTGGGAAGGAGTTTCCTCCAAGTGACTGGGAATGACTAAACCATGTTTGGCTTGGGGGCCTGCAAGAGGCCTCTCAAGGTGTTTCCCTATAGTAGAGGGTTACCTTGCATGTCTCTTGTTGATCTGCATTCATTGGTACAATGTCGACCTTTGCCACATCTTCTGCACAATCCAGAAGGTTGGGGTCTTCTGTTTGGGTCATTCCTAAAAGACACATTGTTTCTAGGAGCACCCTGTGTACCCTTTCTTCTTATATGGCCTGGTTTACCACAATTAAAATATTTGACACTTTGATGTCTCTTTCTGCCTTTGGATATATTACTTCCTCTGTCCAAGCCTCATCACTATAGTTAAGAGACTCAACATTGATTGTGTTTTGGATCCATTCTTCTATGGGTGCTGATCTGACCTTTAAAGGCATAATTATCTTTCTGCATTCTAAATTAGCATTTTCAAAAGCTAAATTTCGAATTAGTACTTGTCTAAATTCTTGATTTGATTCCGATATGTTTACAGCTCTAGTCAATCTTTGTAAAAAGTCAGTGAAAGCTTCTTTTGGGCCTTGTATGACTTTAAATGGCTCAGCCCTCTTTCCTGATTCTTGAATCTTTTCCCAAGCATTTAAGGCTGCAGTATGGCATAGGGATAAAGTGTGTTCATCAAATGTAGCCTGACTGTCCACATCAGCATTTCAGCCCTCACCAAGGATTTGATCTTGGGAAATCTGAAAACCCCTAACCTCACTTCGCTGTTCAAGGGTCTCAGCTTCTTCTTCACCCACTGTACCATTCTAACCGGGGACCATATTCCCAATACTGCTGTAACTAAATCTTTCCAGTCTTTTGGAGTAAATCTGTTCCGCGTGGACCATGTATTCAACATCTGCCTCACGTCATACGAATGCATGCCATAGGAAACTATTGCTTCCTTAAATCTCCTTAAATCTAACGTTCCTATAGGATCCCATTTAACTTCTGTATAGCTTTGGGGACACCAGTCTTCTGGTGGTCTTTGTTGAATCACATATGGATAAGTCAAGGCTGTTTTTTTTTTAAATAACCTTGGGCTGCTCCGATCTCATTCCATAAGGTAATGGAGAGAGGTTGGTTCTCCTCTGAATTCTTCTGTCTGTGTCTGAACGCTTTTATTATCAGTTTTAATAATTTTTCTAAGGCTTGTAATTTATCAGTATCAGCCTTTTCCAGGGTTTGTATATTTTTATTCAGCTGTTCTAACGCTCGCATATTATCAGTCACCTTTTTACTCTCTTCATCTGTAAATATTTCTAAAGCTTTTATCTTGTCAGACAAGATTGTACTATTCTCCTTAGTAACTATTTGTAAGGCGTGAATCTTTTGAATAGTAGGTTTTTTTCTAAGTTTTGCATATTATCATTCGATTTTTCATATTTGGCACAGATATCAAACCATTTTTTAAGGATAAGATATGAATTGCCAGACTGATAATGATTATGACCGAAACTGTATCAATCCCAGCTAAGTTTTTTTTAATCTCTTCAGTTAGTTTTTCTGTTAGCATCCTGTCCATAGTAGCAGTGAACAGGGTCCTAATTCCCTGCATTGTGATATTCCCAATCATTGACCTGGGAAAGGTTTTAAGACTGTCCTTTCCCCTTATTCTTTTACCTTTTAAAAAATAATTAATTAATTTAATAGCCGAGTTTACCGTTTAAAAGTTGTCAAGTGACCACAGTTGCAATCCTCGGAGAACTGTTGTAGATATAGTGACAATGTTGGACCAGCAGGTGCGGTAGCAGCAAGGTAGCTCGGGCTCTGCACGCCTGAACCACCCCAGACTCTGCTCCCGCACTTGTTCCCTGTGAGCAAAGTTGGCTTGAGAGAGCAGCTGTACGCTGCCCTTAATTTATGCTAGCGCTTGCCTGCGCCGGGCTTGGTAGGGTAGCGGCGCACAGCGCAAATGCGCAAAGCAGCGGGAACCTGCCTTAGCGCCTGTGCGCGTCGAGCAGGATAGATTTGGGAGGGTAGCTGGTGGCTGTAAGCGCCTAGACCTCCGAGCAGGTGGGGACGTGCGTGCCCGGGGAGCTCCTGGACCCGGGGCGTTTTCAGCTCAGTTCCCGGAGAGCGCCTGGTGGGATGCGCCTGGGCGAAGCAGGTAAGCGCCCGGGCCCCCTTTTGTCTGAACAAAAAGTCGTGTTGGGCTGGACTCGCAGTTCAGTGCACCGAGGTTTAGCGGCTCGGGTGTTTCCTCTGGCTAACACTGCAGGCAGCTAGGACTGAGCGACCTCCTTAGCGAACCCTCAGCAGCCAATAGAGCATTTCAGTGGGCTGAGCCGAGATGGAAGGGAGGAAACTGTGGGGCGTGGGGCGGGGAGCAGACTCTGCAGCTCTAGGTTCTGGGACAGGAGGGGCGGGAATTAAAAAAAAAAAAAAAAAAAAAAAAAAAGGGTAGTGTGGGAAGTGTGCCACAGCAGCCACAGCTGAGAGCTGAGGCCATGTGGGCGTTTGCCCCAGGTGTGGCCCCTTGTTAAGATCAATCCACGTGAGTCTGTTTAATGGTAATTGGGATTTATTAAGATATGTCACTCCAAGAAGAGAGCGTGACCTCTCCCTCTTCCCTTTTAAGAGGACTTATGTACTGGCAAGAAGCACCGCCTCTTTCGGGCTGGATAGCCAAATGTCATGGACGAAGCAAATATGAGAGATGGCTCAGTGGTCAAGAGAATCTTTTAGAGGGCTGGAGTTCTCTTCCCAGCACCTACAAGAGTTAGCTCATAAACAATTTTAACTCCAGCCCCAAAGGAGCTCTGGCCTCTGTGGGCACATACAGCATGCACGCACATTGATCACATAGATAGACATATATACATGATTCAAAATAAAATAAATCTTTTCTTTTTAAAGAGGGGAAGGGGATGCATTCTGAGGACCAGACCTGTCCCCAGGCTCAGTGGGCTTCTCTTGTGTCCCTCTGTCTATTTTTCCTGGAAATATACCAATGGACTCTGATTTTAAGATCTTGATTTGGAGCCGGACGGTGGTGGCGGTGGTGGCGCACGCCTTTAATCCCAGCACTTGGGAGATCCCAGGCAGATCTTTGTGAGTTCGAGGCGAGCCTGGTCTACAAAGTGAGTTCCAGGAAAGGCGCAAAACTACATAGAGAAACCCTGTCTTGAAAAACAAACAAACAAACAAACAAACAAACAAACAAACAAAAAGATCTTGATTTGGGGGTTCTCCAGTGTCATAAAGGTAATTTTTCAAAAGCACACCAAACCTGAAAGTAAAAATGCCTGTTTAATTGTCAAAGCATGTTTTTTTTTTTTTAAAGATGTATTTTTATTTTAGGTGTGTGAGTGCCTGCATGCATGTATATGCATCTCATGTGTGCTGGTGTCCACAGAGGTCATAGAAAGGCATTGGAACCCCCGGAACTGGAGTTACAGATGGTTGTGTGTTGCTGTGATGTTGTGGGGATTCGATCTGTCTAGCCAATGGTATTGGGGTGACTAGATAAAAACTGAGGAGGAGGGTCGTACATGCTCTGTGGGACACAGAAGGTTTCCTGACGCCATGGTTCGGTGACCTGGAGCTTTCCCCATCTTTCCCTGGCAGACGAAGAGGCAGTGGTCCCGCCTCACTCTGTATTCATGAGCATGTTATTCCCATTTAATCCCTTAATAAATTATTGACCAGACTTCCGTGGGATTTCACTTTACCATGATAGCTGGGAACTGAACCCAGGTCTTTTGCAAGAGCAGCAAGTGCTCTTAACTACTGAGCCTTTTCTCCACCCTGATGTGTTTTGTTTTGTTTTTGTTGTTGATTTATAATGGCTCCAATTTGGAATCTGAAGAGAAGGTTGTCAAAAGAGACAACACCAAGGTTTGCCAAGGATGTTGAGAAGGGGAAACCATCACATGTGGCTGATGGGGATATATACTGGGCAGCAACTTTGGAAAACAGTTTGGAAGTTTCTTTAGGAACCTAGATATGAATTTATCATATGGTCCATCTGATCTTGAGTATTTTCATAGGATAAATAAAAACAGATCTACTTACTCAATGACATATGAGAGAATGATCATAGCAGCTTTATTTATATTACTAAAAAACTAGAACAATCAAAATGCCCACCAGCTGATGAATGGATAAACAATCTGTGGAATATTATTCAGTCACAAAAAGGAATGAGGCACAGACACACGCCACCACATAGATGAACATGGAAAACACTGTGCTGAATGATAAGAACTAGACATATATTTATCTGGACTGTTCAGGACAGGCAACCCCGTAGGTGAAAAGCAGATCAGGGTTGCCAGGGACATAATATTGGGGGAGGTTGTCAACTGAATGATCTCAAACTAGATTGTTGTGTGCCTTTAATCCCAGCACTCGGAAGGCAGAGGCAGGCAGGTCTCTGTGAGTTCGAGGCAGCAGTTTGAGGGCTGTTACACAGAGAAACCTTGTCTTGAAAAACAAACAAACAAAAAAGAAATAAAAGTAGATTGTGATGGTTGCACAACTCAGCACTTTTATTAAAACCTTAAAAAAATTTTAAGAGGGCATATATTAGCTGGACACTGGTGGTGCACACCTTTAATCCCAGCACTCAGGAGGCAGAGGCAGTGGATCTCTGTGAGTTCAAGACCAGCCTGGCCTTCAAAGTGTGATCCAGGGCAGCCAGGATTGTTACATAGAAAAACCCTGTCTCGAAAAACAAAAAACAAACAGCAACAAAAAGGTACATATTATTATATGAAAATTATGCCTCGGAAATTATGTTTTAAAGCATTACTAGTGTGTCTTTAATGGTAGTTCTGGAAGCTTCAACAGCAACCACAGGAAAACAGAACAAGAACGACCAGCTGACCTACAGGGAATGCGCAGGGTGCCAGGAAAGGAGCCGAGAGAACAGAATGTTAAGCCTTTTTCAGGAGAGGGATGTTGGAACATCCATGTCTGCAGGAAAGCTTCAGTGAGTCTTTAAGAACTTCCTGTGTAGTTTCAAGAGGGTCCCCAGGAACTGGCCTCTCAGCTGTCTGACAGCTTTTCATGCATACAAAGGTGAGTTAGAAGGAAGGCCCCAAAGCCCAGTGTTCTGTCCTCCAGCTCAGCTGGGGTGATAGTACAGTGTGCTACAGATTAAGTGACAGTGACCTCGAAGGTGCAGCCTGTAAAAATGTCACCGTGAAAGCCAGGTGGCTCAGCACTCAAGAGGCTGGAAGATCATGAATTCAAGCTATATAGTGAGAAACTGTCAAAAGAAAAGGAAGGAAGGAAAGGAGGAAGGAAGAAAGGGAGGAAGGGAGGAAGGAAGAAAGGGAGGAAGGAAGGAAGGGAGGGAGGGAGGGAGAAAGGAAGGAAGGAAGGAAGGAAGGAAGGAAGGAAGGAAGGAAGGAAGGAAGGAAGGAAGGAAGGGGGATTGGTGACTCACATCTGGCACTCTGCAGGCAGACTGCTATGAGTTTGAGGCCAGCCTGGGATGCAGAGTAAATTCTAGGCCAATAAAGACCACAGAGCGAGACCCTGTCTCAGAAAACAATAAACAAACAAACTCACAAAACCACAACCAAACAAAAGAATTCCACCATAGTAAGTTGCAGTCTGGGGCCCCCTCTTTCTCCAATGCACATTTTCCATCTACTCCCCAACCTCCATACAGGGGTGCCTACCTCAGAGCACGGGTGCACAGCCCTGCAGCGATGGCAGAGGAGTGGTTTGGAATGTGTTGGCCTCTTCTTGCTGGCCTTGACTGTGATGCAGCCCATGTGTGGCAGCCTATGGACACTGCTCCAGGCAGGTACATTTGGCCCTCTGCACAAATCCACCCACCGACGTGGCATTGGTCAGCGTCAGAATGGCACCTGCTGGGAGCTCTTTCCCAGTGGCAAGGTTTGCAACTTCTCTAGGGACCAGTGCCCGGTCCCAGATGGCCAAGCCAGATATGCTCCCTACAAAGGCCTCAGAGCTGTCAAACTCACCCCCCATAGTGTCTTGTTCCTGGCCCAACACGAGAGACCCTCCAGGAGGGATCTCATAGCCCTCTCTGAAGTGGGAGCCGGTGGCTACTATCCTTCGGTCTATGTGGAGCCAGTACCTGCCCTCCGTGGATGTCCAGATGATACAAATGTGGTGCCACTGACCGTCCAGGAGTGGTTGCAGGGACAGTTCCCTGAAGACCGGGTCACCGATCACAAAGTGGATGGCGCCGGGGACCAGGGAGTCTCGGCCGTGCAGCACTAGCTTGTTGTCATTGTCCCTGGTGGCATAGGAAAGGAGGGTGCCCAGGTGGCTGGAGGCCGCACGAACCCAACTGCAGAAGGACAGAGCTCGAAGGGGCACGAGGAAGCCGGGGTTCAGAAAGATCACGTTTTCAGTGGAGGCGTTGGGAAAAGTTAGCACCGGTCCCGAGCTGCAAACTGGAAACAGAGGGAAGAGCGTCATCTCTGAGCACGAGGCAGTTCAGAAGCACCCTGTTGTGGGCCTGCTCCTCGCTCTCACCTACATCACCAAGGGGCTTTGGAGTGCTTGCCTCACGCCCTCTCCTCTGTGATCACAATCTGAACGCTTCTGCTCCACAGGAAGGACTGAGAGCTAACTTCTCAGGGAGTGGATGAATCCCCTCTGTGTGACTCAGCTGTCTGTCTATGAAGCCCTCACAAGCAAGGGAGCCTCTGTCTGAGCTCCCTGTGGCTGCTGTAACTCTGCTACAAGGTTATTGACTTAAGCCAGCCCTCTCTTGGAGGTCATAAACCTGAGCCTGGTCTCACGGGGTTCAAGACACAGCTTCCTCCAGAGGCTCAGAGGAACTTCCTCCTCCTGTTTGGAACTGGTAGGAGCCCTGCAGGCCTTGGTTCCTGGCTATGCCCCAGTTCCACAGTACATCTTCCTAAGCTCAAGCGTCCTCCAACTCCGACTCTCCTGCCTTTCTCTCTAGCCTCTGGTGACTACTATCAGCCAGTAATCTAGGATGATTCAGTAGGAAATGAATCATTATGGTCCATCTTCAGTGTGAGGTGCCTTTAGAACACACCTGTGAATCACAGATAAGCAGACAGCACCAGGCTCCTCTTTTCCATCTAGCAACTGGTACTGCTTGCCTGGGTACTTTTTAGTCTGTCTTAAATTGAGAAGTCTTCTGTGTGACTGAATCCAGTCTCAGGAAAGTGGAGGGCATCACGAGCCCAGCAGGATTGGGGTGGGGACTATCTGTCTGAGACAAGTAGAAAAGATTGTCCCTCTCTGAAGAACTCCATCAATGAGAATCCAGGAAATGTGGTCAGGAAAATAAAAGTCACCAGCCAGTTCTGCCCTTTGGGCTCCTGCACAACCACAAACTAAACTATTTCACTTTGGCTACTCCGAGACCCCATGTTCTTATTATGAAGCAAGGGTCATTGTTTCACACAGCTCCTCATCTTGAGGCTCCTGATGCAATCACTTCAACAGAGGCCCTTCTGCCATGTGACCTGACCTGCTGAGGACCTGCAAGCAATAAGGTTGGCCATTCTCTCTTCTGGTGTTGGGCATATGGCCCTTGGGGGGAAAGCTTTTTGGGGTGACAGGGGTGGGGGATGACATTATAACCTCAGGTATTGCTAGGGAAACCTGGAATTGGATAGGGAGGTGACAGGCTTGTGTCACTTACTTCTTTCTGGTCCTTGGTGGGTCCTTGGTAGGGCTGCTTGATGGCTGCTTGGGGCTTGGAACTTCTGTGTCTTCTGGACATGGACAGTGAAATCTTGGGGGGAACTCCTGTGTTGGAGTGAAAACCTGGATGTCTGACTGTTTCTCCACAGCTGCAAGGAGCCTGGGCCTCTCTGAGCAAGCTGAGTGGGGGTGGGGGCTGTAGTCAGCCCCAGAGCCTCAGTACCAGGGGAGGCCCTCTGCATCTCTCCCTCCAGAGCAGCAAGCCTGGCACCCTGGCTGTGGACTTGCTGTGTTAGGCTTGCCAATGCATCCTGCAGGGCCCGAATGCTCAGGGCCAGGCTTGCAGTAGCCTCCCTCTGTGCCTTTTGCTCCTTTTCCTCCTCCACCCACTGCCTGCTCTTTGTGCTCAGGGAGAGGTTCAAGGCTTGAAGCTTGGCATCCACCTTCTGGCTCCTGCGCTGGCTCTTCCTAAACCAAGCTTTTAGGTGGGCCACATCCTCCTGTATGGCGGCTTGAGACTGGTTCAATGCTAGAGCTACGGCCTGGCTCTCTTCCACCAGACTCTGGAAGCGGGCATCCACATTGTAGTGCACGTTATAGTTGTTGGCAATGTCCTGCAGGTGTGTTAAGGTCACCTGTTGGAATCTCTGAAACTGTAAAGAGAACACAGCTATCATGGGACTGGCATGACGCCATCCTAAGTATACTTCAGAAACCCCTATTCTGCATCAAGCCTGTGGGTGGCACTGCATATAGATTGACCAATTGGATCCTTGTCACCTTGCTAGGACATAGGGGAGATTATCATAACTAGTCCCAAAGGGCCAGGTACAAAGGGGGTGACTATCCTGAGGTGCCCCAGGTGCTTGGTGTAAGACGTGGGCTCCAGGCTCATGGCCCTGGTTGTGGTCCTTCCCAACTCTGACACTCTGGAAGACCACAGTCAGCCATCTCACTGCTGTGGTCCTCAAGGCTACCTCTGTGATCAGAGGGGACTGAAGAGGAGCTGTTCGTATGAGTGCATTTAAAAATATTTTAGTTCTAGGCTGGCCTCATCTACAGAACAAGTTCCAGAACAGCCAGGGCTACACAGAGAAACTCTGTCTTGAAAAACAACCCCCCCCAAATTTTATATTTATTTGTTTACTTTGATGTGTATGAGTGTTTTGCCTGCATGTATGTATGTGTACTTTGTGTGTATCCAGTATCTTCGGAGGCCCCAGGAGGATCATGGGTAATTGTGAGCCCTCATGTGGGTGCTGAGAATGAACCTGGGTCCTGAGCAAGTAGCTAGTGCTGTTAATTGCTGCGCTATCTCTTTAGCTCCAAGCACATTGTTTGTTTGTTTGTTTGTTTGTTTGTTGTTTGTTTGTTTGTTTGTTTGTTTTTCGTTCGTTCGTGGTTTTTACAGTTCTGGGACCTGAATCTAGGATTTTGTTCACTCTAGACAAAGCAGCACTCAGCCATTGAGCAGCCTTAGCCTTTTCAGGTGTTTGTTTGGTTTTTCAAGACAGGGTTTCTCTGTGTAGCCCTGGCTCTCCTGGAACTCTCTTTGTAGACCAGACTGGCCTCGAACTCAGAGATCTGCCTGCCTCTGCCTCCTGAATGCTGGGATTAAAGACATGTGGCACCACCGCCCAACTCCTTTTCAGATGTTTTGCTTGTTACTTTTGAAACAGAGTCTCACTCAGTAGCCCAAGCTGGCCTAGAACTTACTATGTCACTCAGGCTAGCCTCAAACCCACAGAAGATCTTACTCAGATCTTCTGAGCGCTGGGATTATGGGTAACTACCACGCCTGGCTTTAGCGGGATCAGTATAGGAAGGGCTTGGGCTGGGGTACTGTCTACAGACCCCAAGTGGGACCCTTGGGCAAGGGCATATGTTCTGCTTTGAGGAAGAACAGTGCTCTTACAGCTCCCACACCTATGGACACTGTCCCGTACTGTTGCTACCCAGGCCTCTCCAGCCATGCTCTTTGGGCCTCCTAGAGACCACTTTAATTCTTCTGCATCTTCTCACACACACTGTCTAGTTGGACTTTAGAGCCGAGCCTAGCAAATGCTTGCCTGGTTTCCAAAACCAGGTGAGACTGTTGTCAGCTTCCAGCAAGGATAGCAAACCAACTGCTGTGTCTAGTGAACACAGATAGCAGCTTTCTCTGTAACATCCATTACCTGCTACTGGCTTTATACAACCAATTTCCCAAGCATGTTTCACCTACCTGCTCTTCTAGTCGACGAAGCCTCTCAAAAAATGGTTTTCTTTGCCTAGCTGGGTCAGCTTCCTGCAACAGAGTCCCACGTGCATATATGGACATAAAAATGAGGAGAAAAGACAGGGTCTTCTTCTTCAAGCAGCCCATGCTGGGAGACACAGACACAGGAGCTGAGGTTGGTCCCTGAGTCTGTCTCATACAGCTCACCACTTGAATGGTTTTCCTCTTTCTGTCCTGGCTGAGTGTCCCGTTCTTCCTGCCATCTTAATGAAAGGCATCTGCCTCCAATCCAATGGGCTCTGAGAACCCAAGGTTCCCAGGGAAACAAGCTTCAAACAGGCACAAACAGTTTCTTTGGGAAGTTGTTCTGGTGGATGTGCTTGGGGCAGACGGGAGCTGCTAATGGCTCCAACAGAAGCACCTACACTAGAGTTTCCAAGAAGTCAAAGCAGGACAGGGGTTGAGTGTGACCAGGAAGCTCTCAAGGCCAGGTCTGCTCTGGCGCCCAGCATCCCGGCCACACACACACAGCCAGGCCCTGTGAGTTCCCTTCTCGTTCCCTTGGAAACGAAATCCCTCTTGGTAATGTGACCGAGTTTGACTTTAACTTAGGTTTTTCTTCTAGAATGGGATAACTTAAAATTAGCTATTGTTTTTCTTTCCAGGGAAAGGGTCTTGCTGTGTTGTTCATGCTGGTCTTGAACTCCTGGGTTAAGGGATCCACTGTAGCCTCAGCTAGGACTACAGGTATGTGATCACACACACACACACACACACAGACACACACACACACACACCCCCCACAAATTGCACATATTTTGAATGAATGTGGTGTTTCAATAAATGTATTATGTAATATTGAAATCAAGTAAACCACACCTGATTTTTCCTGACTGGCTTTTGGTTACAGGCTGTGCAGGGGGATTAATGATGCCCATATAGCCTTATGGGGAAAAATGGCTAGGCATATCTTAAGATGGGGTTACCCTGGGATAGCCCTGCACTCAACAGCCAGTGTCCTGATTGAGACAGAGAGGAGAGGACACCACGGAGAAGGCCCAGTGAAGATGGTGGCAGAGATGGGACCATAGCTGCTGTGGTGGGGTACACCTGGAGCCCTAGAAGCCAGAGGAGACAAAGGCCTTCCCAGCATCCTTCTGAGGTAGCATGTCACCTTGATTTCAGACTTTTAGCCTCCAGAGCCGAGAGAAGATAATGTCCTGTTGTTTGAAAAATCCTAGTTTGTAGTAATAAAATAACTCAGGAAGGTGTCCCCCACAAAAGCACCCAGCATTTCAAGATGATGTGAACCAGACTGCCATACCAGAGGGTGGGCCACTGATGTCATGTGTCAGAACACCACAAGTGGAGAAAAAAAAATAACAAAAGCTTCTAGGGAGAACAACTGTGGAGGTGACCGAGACACTTCCCAGGGGACCGACCACTGACTCTCTTAACATTTATGCTGGGCCAAGATGTGATCCCTGGTATCACAAAAATGACTAAAACAACCATAAAAAGATAAAATAGTACATCTAGCTCACACGAATAGAGCAGGAGCAAAGAGTAAAGACATTTCCAGATATGCAGAGGCTTGGGAAAGGTATCCCCCCCCACCCTGCCTTTACTGGGAAGTTACTGGATGGCGAGCTTCAGGAAGATGGATGGATAAAGGAACAATGAAGTTGTAGTTCAGTGATGGAGTCACAGAAAGGTCTCATACTGGGGTTGTCACATCCCACCCTCAAGCCTTGGCTCTATCTGGAGATAACAGCCTCAAGCCTCTCTGACTCCCACATTGTCCCACATGGGTCCGCACAACTGTGTTGTTGGTGGCTCCTTACTCCCTGTTCTCTGGACTGACCCCAGTGTTGACTTTGATTATTTCTTTTTTTTCTTTTTTTACGATTTATTTAGTTATTACATATACAGTGCTCTGTCTGCATGTATGCCTGTAGGCCAGAAGAGGGCACCAGATCTCATTATAGATGGTTGTGAGCCACCATGTGGTTGCTGGGAATTGAACTCAAGACCTCTGGCAGTTCTACTGCCAGAACAGTAGTAGAACAGGCAGTGCTCTTAACCTCTGAGCCATCTCTCCAGCCCCAAATGGAATTTATTTATTTATTATATCTACAGTGCAATGTCTGCATATATCCTTGCAGGCCAGAAGAGGGCACCAGATCTCATTACAGCAGGTGGTTGCTGGGAATTGAACTCAGGACCTCTGGAAGAACAGCCAGTGTTCTTAACCGCTGAGCTCTCCAGCCCCTGATTATTTCTTTATGTATTTATTTTGTGTGTGTATTTACTCACACGTACATGTGTAGAGACCAAACATTTAAGTCACATGCCTTCCTCTACGGATCTCCATTATTATTATTATTATTATTATTATTATTATTATTATTATTATTAT
>CABHPR010120596.1:10485-41847 GCA_902168415.1 Peromyscus melanophrys | reverse complement strand
TAGTAATTGTCTTTTTCTTTTTTCTTTTTCTTTCTTTCTTTTTTTTTAACAAGAACCTTAAATCTAAAATCCTTTGCTTAGCCCTTTTCCTAACCCTTGATAACAACTTGTAACCAACCCCTCTAAACAATGAAAATTATCCCAGACCCAAAACCCATTAAAAGACCAAAAAGCCACCCGTCCCACACCACCTCTTTGGGAATGTGGGCGTCGTATTCTTAAAATTGCTTCCTGCTGGGTATGGGCGAAGGTATCTTTGTTCTGAAAAGAAAAATTTTAGGTAAATTGTCAAATTCTAGGAAAAGTAACTATATCCTTCATTATCCAGTCTGTGTATAATGCCAAAGTTCAGGATTTATGTCAAGTCCTTATTCAAGTAGTCTTTGAGACTGGATCATCTCAGTCAGCCCTCTCAAAATTGTTCTGAGCACTTTGTAGTTCAAAGCTGATCTGTAGATGATGTTTGTCAGCTTAGTGATGTTATTATTGTCCACGTGGAATTGTTGTTGTTGTGGGGCCCCATCGTCTTTCTGGAGATTTCAGTTGATGTTAGGCCTGGCCGTGATTTCCTGCAGAAAACTAATAAGAGACTCGAACACAAAGACATATATGCAGCTAATTGAAACCTTTTTTCTTTCTAGAATTAGTTAGTACTCTATATGACCATTCATATCTTAACAGAGTTTAAAATGTATATATATCTATATATATTAATCTTGTAAATTTTGATATAAAATTCATACTTTAAGAACAGTTTAAAGAATCAGAATAGAATCAAAGAGTTGAGATTAGTAATAGAATAGTCCCTTAATTAATTTGGTTTTTTATTTTTTCTGTCCCATAGCAGAAGATGGCTCTTCTTCTGGCATGATACAGGGAGTTTGCATTTTCCTTTTAACAACATGCTTGAGTTTAAAGAAGGAGAGAGCCATTCTCCAACTCTAAAGTCAGCTGTAAATTTTAATTGAACTGGGACTATTAGAAGATCAATAGTGTTAAATTTCTTTAGAGAAGAGTAGAAACAAACATTTAGGAAGACTTATAAAATATTTTAGATGATATACCAATAGGCCATTTTACTCTGTTTCCTGGGATAGATGATTTGTCCCTTTTCTTTAGTTGTCTCATTTGTCCAGCGTTCTTCACATTCCTTAGCATTCATTCTCCTAAAAGACAAAAACAAAAACCTTTCCCCAAGACTAATTTTGAGGATGTTCCTTTTTGGCAAGTTATTATCTGATTAAATGAAAAAGCATGTGTTAATGGTATAATTTAGTTTAAATTGGATGTTCATGCTGGTTGATGAACTATCACCTCCTCTAATTAAGAGATCTCTCTTGTTGAAATCGAACCTTTATCAATTTTGATGGTACCCACTGCTTATCTTCTCCTGTAGAAACAAAAGCAAAACCTCGTCCCCACGTAACACATATATGCAGTGTATTTCTGAGGGTTTTTGTTACCCCTTTCTGTTTATTTAGCATTTACTTTAGAGTTCTGTTTGATCTTTCTATAACTGCTTGACCTGTAGGATTATGTGGTATGCCTGTAATTTGCTTTATATCGTAATAAGCAAAAAACTGCTTCATTTTAACAGAGACATATGATGGAGCATTGTCAGTTTTGATTTGTGCAGGTATACCCATGATGGTCATAACTTCTAACAAATGAGTGATTACAGAATCAGCTTTTTCAGAACTCAAAGCAGTTGCCCATTGAAATCCTGAATAAGTATCGATTGTATGGTGTACATATTTCAATTTTCCAAATTCTGCAAAGTGAAACACATCCATCTGCCAGATTTCATTCCTCTGAGTACCCTTTGGGTTACATCCTGCTGGTAATGGCTTCTGATTGTAAAAGGAACAAGTAGGACATTTCTTTACTATTTCTTTGGCTTGTTGCCAGGTTATGGAAAAATCCTTTTTTAAACCTTTACTATTGACATGATGTTTTTTATGAAATTCTGAGGCCTCCAGCACATTTCCTATCAATAATTTATCAATCTCATCATTACCTTGTGCTAGAGGGCCTGGCAGACCGGTATGGGATCGAATGTGAGTTATATATAAAGGATGACTACTTTTCCTGATGGTATCTTATAATTGAATAAATAGTGAAGTTAATTCTGAAGCATCAAGGATAAATTCTGCAGTCTCAATATGTAATACCACTCTTTCAGCATACTGAGAGTCAGTTACTATGTTGACAGGTTCTGAAAAATCCATTAATACCAACAGAATAGCATACAATTCTGATTTTTGAACTGAATTATAAGGACTTTGAACCACTTTACTTAAATTTTCTGATTTGTAACCTGCCTTTCCTTGTTTGTTGGCATCTGTATAAAATGTACGAACTCCAGATATGGGTTTTTCGCGTACAATTTGAGGCAAGATCCAATCAGCTCTCTTTATAAGATCACTTCTATCACTTTTGGGATATTTGCTGTTAATTTCTCCCAAAAAATTACTGCAAGCTCTTTGCCAAGGTTCACTTTCTGTCCATAATTTTTCAATGTCATCCTTAGTTAATGGTATGACAATTTCTACTGGGTCTATTCCTGCTAATTGACGAAGTCTCAATTTTCCTTTCCAAATCATGTCAGAGATTTCTTCCACATAAGTTTTTAATTTTTTATTTGGTTTATTTGGTATAAAATATCCATTCGAATATAATATCTTCCCTCTGCATTAATATTCCTGTAGGAGAATGCCTAGAAGTTAAAATAACCAAAATGCAATCCAGTTTTGGATCAATACGATCCACGTGTCCTTCATGTACTTTCTTTTCTACCAAGGCCAATTCTTTCTCAGCTTCAGGTGATAATTCTCTTGGACTATTTAAGTCCTTGTCACCTTCTAAAGTTTTGAACAAATTATTCAGTTCATCATTTTTTACTCCAACAATAGTTCGTAGATGAGAAATGTCTCCAAATAATCTTTGAAAGTCATTAAGAGTCTGTAGTCTATCTCTCCTAATTTGTACCTTTTGGGGTCTAATTTTTTGTAGACCTATTTTATATCCTAAATAATTAATAGAATCTCCTCTTTGTATCTTTTCAGGAGCAATTTGTAATCCCCAGCAAGGCAAAATTTTCTTTACTTCTTCAAACATTCTTTCTAAAGTATCTGCATTTGAGTCAGCTAGTAAATTATCATCCATATAATGATAAATTATAGATTTAGGAAATTTTTTACGTACCACTTCCAATGGCTGTTGTACAAAATATTGGCACAGAGTTGGACTATTCAACATTCCCTGTGGTAGGACCCTCCATTGAAATCTTTTAACCGGTTGAGAATTGTTATAAGTAGGCACTGTGAAAGCAAATCTTTCTCTGTCTTTTTCTTGTAAGGGTATTGAAAAGAAAGTCTTTTAAATCAATAACTATGAGAGGCCATCCTTTTGGTAACAGAGTAGCCAAAGGAATTCCAGATTGTAGAGAGCCCATTGGCTGAATTACTTTGTGAATTGCTCTAAGGTCTGTTACTATTCTCCATTTACCAGATTTCTTTTTAATAACAAATACAGGAGATTTCCAAGGGCTGGTTGATTCTTCAATATGCTGAGCCTTTAACTGTTCTTCTACCAGCTCTTCTAAAGCCTGCAGTTTCTCTGTTTTTAAAGGCCATTGCTGAACCCATACAGGCTTGTCTGTTAACCATTTTAAAGGTAGAGCTGTTGGTGTCTTTGGGAGATCATCAGTTGTTGTACCCTGTTCTTGTACAATATGGATGGCCAGTGACCACTCATTAGAATAATATCTTCTAATATTTCTTTCAGAAACATGTGCTAGTTTATGATTTGTTTCTGAGGTTGGAGGGATGTTAATCTGAGTATTCCACTGTTGCAACAGGTCTCGACCCCACAGGTTCATAGCTATGGTAGCCATATATGGTTTTAATTTTCCTCTCTGTCTTTCTGGACCTATACATTCTAGCCATCTTGCACTCTGTTTCATTTGAGATAAGAAAGCAAGTGCTTTCCCAACTGGCAATTGCAACTCCACAGCTACCAGCAACAGTTTGGCTGCATGGTGACAAGCAGAAATTATATTCCCTTGGGCTTTCTATATAAAACTCCATCCTTCTATAGAACTCAGGATTCAAAGGATGAGGTGAAATCCTGCTAGTTCAGAGAGGCTGGATCGCTAACCTCTCCTTGCTCACATCTCCCCTTCAAAAAGGGGGCTGTCTTTCTGCTCAACCCCCACTAAAGAAGACTCGCTATACTTAGTTCCTCCCTACCACTTCCTGTCAGCTAGTTGCTAACTCAGCCTCCTGACCAAGGGTTAATTTTATTGAATCAAGCAAATGTAACTTGTCTTGTATCATTAAAAAAAGCAGCAGAAACAAATATAACACACTTTCACACAGTTAAAATGATATTCCATAACATGGCACAGGTTATATCTTAGGATAATTTAAACCTAATTCTATTATACAGTTCAGGTTATCTTTTCTTTCTCTTCCGTGTATATTTACCTCTCCTGAATCACAGATACTCCTTCAGCTCGTACCCAGAAAAAGAAAATGCATAAAGCTGACTTATATCCCACAACAAATCCATCTGTGCCAGCATTTAACAAGAGAAAGAATAGTTACTGCAAGCTGCTTGAGAGTTTGGGGCTGGTTGCTACTACAACAAAACTAGTCTGTACTCAGAGACAACTTGAAAATATAGAGAGGTAAGGTGATATTTTATTTTTTATTTTTATTTTTATTTTTATTTATTCATTTATTTATTTATTTGTTTATTTGTTTATTTATTTACTTATTTATTTATTTATTTATTTATTTATTTATTTATTTATTTATTTATTTATTTGGTTTTTCGAGACAGGGTTTCTCTGTATAGCTTTTCACCTTTCCTGGAACTCATTTGGTAGCCCAGGCTGGCATCAAACTCACGGAGATCCGCCTGGATCTGCCTCCCAAGTGCTGGGATTAAAGGCATGTGCCACCACCACCCGGCTTGTGATATTTTATTTTTGCTGAAATGTGGTGATATTTTACTTGTGCTTTAATAAATAAAGCATGCCTGGATATCAGAGGGAAAAGACCAGCCATTATAAGTAAACAAAGAAGTCAGGGAGTGGTACCACACGCCCTTAATCCTATCACTTAGCAAGTAGGATCTCTGTGTGTTTAAGTCCACACAAGGAAACAGAGCCAAACATGGTGACACATGCCTTTAATCCCAGTACAAGCCATAGAGTTCTGGAGGCCTGTACAGATAGAAAGTGACAGAGCTGGTCAGGAAAAGGAAGTGATGTAGCTAGACACAGAGCAAATCAGATGGCAGAACAACAAGGCATATAAACCTGGGTAGACAGGAAGTCACTCTCTTTGGAAGTTGTGGAGTTGAGGAGGTGAGTTTGGCTGGTGGCTTTCCCTGTTTCCCTGATCTCTCTAAGGCTTTCACCCCTATATTTGACTCCATGTTTTTAATTTATTAAGACAATTTAAAAATTCATCTACAGATAGGTGTGTATAGGAAACAAGTATGCTGCAATCAATCTTTTGGTGATTTTGGTTCTCAATTCCCACAGCACACTAAGGAAATTCTGTCCTTGCACCATTCATTGCTACCTCCGGACCTGAGATTTTCTCATATTTGTGGGAGATCTAATACTCATTCCTTATAATTATTCCCTATAATTATATAGCATGTTTCAGTGGTAAGTGAATGAGTCCCCATCAATGAGGAATTTCACCAGTAGAGTTCAGCATGAATAGATTTGCTTTTTTTCCTAACATTAATGTCTTTACTGCAAAAACAGAAAAATCAGAGAAAATTGTTTTAGCAATGTATAAAATGACACAGTAATTCAATATTTTATCTCTTAAATATTTGCTGCTTCCCAGCTTTTCTTTGCACCACTTACCACTGAAATATGGTATAATTTTAGATAGTCAGCAATAGACAAAGATATGCAGGTTGTCTCACATTGTTGCCAACAACCAGTAACTAATCAGTGTAGTAGACATAAGCTTGTCCGAAGTAGCCTTATACATGAACACCTTTTTCTTTCTATTGGCATCTGTTCTTTCTGATTCTCATTCTAATGTCTCACAATGAAGCTATAAGTTATTAACTGCATATTCCATGTCATGTTTTACATGTTGCACTAGTATATTTTCTCTTTATGTAATGCAACTTTTGAAGAGGGGCCCTTGATAAACAACACAGAGTTATTTAGCACACTTTTGAAGACTAAGAGTCCAAGATTGGATGACCTCTACATATTGGTCTCTGTTGAGATCCTCATACTACAAGACATTGCAACCAAAGAACGGAGAGGAAAGAGAGCTGAAAGAAAAGAGTACAGAGAGACAGAGAAATATTGCAAGGCAAGGAAGCCAGAGAACATGGATAAACCAGTTTTATTCTTTTTGAGATAACCTGCTTTCTCAAGAAATATATCATCAAGGTCCTAAGAAAACTATATTAATCCTTTCTGAGGGGACACCCCCCAATCAGTGACATAACCACATTTTATTATATCCTATCAATGCTTAACACCATCAAACTGAAGGTTAGGTTTCTAACACATGAACTCTTATAAACAACCTATAACACTCTTTATAATTTTTAATCTTTATAACAATTCTTCATTATGGGTAGAGTCATTTCCAATTTTCAGGTGGTAAATTTCTATGTGACTTTTCCATTGCTGCTATAACAAATCACAAGTTTAGCAGCTTAAAAACATATCCATTTATAACCTTCAGTTCTGTAGATCAGAATATAGGTACAGTACAGTCTAAATGGCTCCTCCAAGATGCTGGCAGGACTGTGTTTCTTATTGAAGACTCTAGAAGAGAATCAGCTTCCACATTCACAGTGTTGATAGAATTTTGCCTCTTGTAGTTGTGAATATAAAAGTCCATTTCCTTGCTAGCTATCATTCAGGAGCTTTTCTCAGCTCCATCATCTTTCCAAGCTTGCAACAGCCAATGTATTCCTTCATGACTTAAATTTCTCTAACTTTCTCTACTGCCATATCTTCCCCTGAATTGTTCTGACTTCAACTGGAGAAAATATCTTTTGAAGGGCTTATTTAATTAAATTGGATCTACCTGGATAATCTTAGCTACTTTCTCCAACACAAGCTCCACAGCCTTTATTACATGTGTGAAGTTGACTCTGTCATAGAAGAGAATATATCTAGTTTCCAGGGATTAAGACTTGTGCTCATTTGAGGGGAAACATTATTTCCTAGCACAATTTTGCCTAGCACATTACCCAACATCACATATTTAGAAAGTAACAGAAACAGATGTGAATCAAGTCATTTGGGGAAATATGGCTCATGTCCTTTTCATAAGTTCACATTAATTTTTTTCTAATATGTTTAATTAATTATGGCATATAATGAATGGATAATAGGGGCATAAAATATCTTTTTTTAAAGATTTATTTATTTATTATGTATACAGCATATGTGACTGCAGGCCAGAAGAGGGCATCAGATCTCATTACAGATGGTTGTGAGCCACCATGTGGTTGCTGGGAATTGAACTCAGGACCTCTGGAAGAGCAGTCAGTGCTCTTAATCTCTGAGCCATCTCTCCAGCCCCCATAAAATATCTTAAGAAAGCACAATGATATTTGTAAACAAAATCTTTCCCACATTCTGAAGGAATGGTGAGAGTGTATATTAAATATACATATCATTTTCCCAATAAATACAGACAAAATTTGCCAGAATCATTTTGTAAATTTATTCAAGACTAAGTAGACTTATTTTGGGCAGAAATGAAAGCACTTAAATCTCAAAACATTCTCCTCTAAGTTCCATTAACACAAGAAATGCAGACACACACTGCCAACCAATTGTCAGGAATAGAACAGGCCTCAAAATATTTCCCAGAAAGGGGAAGGCTGACTCACTGAACCATGCAGCATGGGCTTGTTTTCCTTATACAATGTGTTTTAATGGAGTCCCACACTTCTTTAGATCCAGACACAAGCAGAGCTCTTGTCAGAGCTATATCAAGCAAAGTAAACAATAAACTCATTAGAGATCACTTTATAAAGTTGAATCTCCCCATCACCAGACACTGGTCACATTTAAATTAGATGCTTAAGACCTTCTTGCTTAGTATGTCACCACTAAATTCCCATGTCCAGTGATTCATACATGTATTTAGCCAACAATGAGAAAAGCATGCAAGATGGGATAACACATGCTTTGTTCTTTGCTCTCCAAGAGCTCATGATCTAATTGGAAAATTCTAGACCTTGTAAAAGTATTAGGAATGTATATCAGAAGTAGAAGGCAATAAGTATCAAGTGAGTAAATAATAATTAAAATCTATTTAAGAATATTTTAATAAAGACTCAACATCATTAGTCACAGGAAAATGCAAATCAAAACAAGACACCAGTTCACACTCACCAGATGGTCATGATTTTTTAAAAGTGGAAAATAACTATATGGAAGAATTAGAACCATCATGTATTATTGGTGGTATTTTAAAGTGACACAAACACTTTGGAACATAGTTTGACATAATGTTTATCTGTGGTTGCAGGTACCCATGGATGCAGAACCCATAAATACAGGCATATGACTGTAAATATATACCTAGGTGAATATACAGAAAAGAATCAAAAACAAATATTCTAGTACGTATTCACCAACATAACTTGTATGCTAATGAATACTCACAGCAACATTATACATGAAAGCCAAAATGCAGAATAAAACTCAAATATTCCTCAACTGATTAATAAAGTTACTTTACTATAACCAACCATACAACAAAATATTATCCTACAATATAAACAATGAAAACTGATATATGCAACAACTTGAGTGAATCTTTTAGTTAATATGCTAATGAAATAAGATTAATACAAAACGAAACATATCATGTGATACTCAAAATCTAAAATGAGAAACTATACAATGGTTTCAATCAAGTAGTACTTTCGTAGGTATACATAAATATAAAAAAGCAATATACATACTTGTTTTACATATGGCATATCTCAGTAAAATGTAAATGTATATATACACTATCTATTGTCTATACTTATTCTGCACTTTGCTAACAATTTTCAAGTGTGCCCATAAGACTATGAAGACAAGTTTACTTTTGGAGAGTTGAACTGAGAGTAGAGTACAATGAAACTTGCTTTCTTTTGAATTTTGATATCTCGATATATTAGTTTGATTTGTTCAAAATGGACATATATTTTAATAATTTTAAACATAATGATCATGTAAAATAGCCATGATCTAAATCATGAATTCAAATTGAACTTAATTCAGATGGAATTTACCCTCAGAAATATACCACTCTTGAGCATATATCCAAGGAATACTCAATCATACCACAAGGACCCATGCTCAATGTTCATAGCAGCATTATTCATAATAGTCAGAACCTGGAAACAACCTAGATGCCCCTCAACTGAAGAATGGATTAAGAAAATATGGTACATATACACAAAGGAGTATTATTACTCAGCAGAGAAGAACAATGACATCATGAAATGTGCAGGCAAATGGATGGAACTAGAAAATATCATCCTGAGTGAGGTAACCCAGATTCAGAAGGACAAACATGGCATGTACTCACTCATAAGTAGATACTAGATATAAAGCAAAGGATAACCAGACTGCAACCCACAGTTCCAGGGAGGCTATCTAGCAGGGATGATCCTTGGAAGGACACATGGATCACCCAGAGAAGGAGAAACAAATGAGATCTCCATGAGCAAACTGGGGATGAGGGGAGGCAATGGAGGGCAAGGGATGGGGGATGATAACTTAGGGGAATGGAAAGTTTGAGCTGGAACAGGGACAGAGTGGGAGAGCAAGGAAAGAGATACCATGATAAATGAAGACATCATGGGAATAGGGAAAAACAGAGTGCTAGGGAAGTTTCAAGGAATCCACAAGGATGACCCAACCTTAGACTACTGGTATTGTCAAGAGGGTGCCTGAACTGGCCTATTCTGGTGATCAGATGGCTGAATACCCTAACTGTCATCATAGAGCCCTCATCCAGTGACTGATGGAAGCAGATGCAGAGATCCACAGCCAGGCTCCAGGCCAAGCCCCAGGAGTCCAGTCAATGAGAAAAAGGAGGGATTCTATGAGTAAGGGACATTGAGATCATGATGGGAAAATGTACAGAGACAACCAGCCAAACTAGTGGAAATGCATGAATTGTGGACCAATAGCTGAGGAGCCCCCATGGTACTGGACTAGGCCCTCTGGATAGGTGAGACTGTTGATTAGCTTGAACTGTTTAGGGGGCCCCCAGGCAGTGGGATCAGGACCCGTCCCTGGTGCATAAGCCAGCTTTTTGGAGCCCAGTGCCTATGGTGGGACATTTTGTGCATCCTTGGTGCAGGGAGGAGGGCTTGGACCTGCCTCAACTGAATGTATAAGGCTCTGCTTACTTCCCATGAGAGACCTTCCCTTGTAGGAGGTGGAAAGGGTGGGTGGGTTGGGGGTTAAGGCTGGGGGTGGAAGGAGGGAGGATGGGGGAATCTGTGGTTAATATGTAAAATGAATAGAAAATCTCCTCATAATAAATAATAATAATAATAATAATAATAATAAAGAAAAATGTTTAAAAAATAAAATAAAATACAAAAAGTGAAGAAAAAAGAAAAAAACATTTCTCAAAGGATCCTGCCCTTGGCTGATGCAGAACAGGCTCATGTTAGAGACAGGGAGAGGTTTGACCTCCCTGAAGGCTGCACAGGTTTAGACTTGAGGCATACACACTAGCAATCTGTCTTCCCATAATCTATGTTCCCAAAAGTCACCACACTATGAGCAAGCATCAAGTACCTGCTATCCCTAAGTATTCAAACGAGATTTTCATATGATTAGAGGATTTTATAGCTAAGAGTCAGAAATCCAGTGGGCTTATGAAATACGTAAGAGACTAGATATTTCAGAATTTGGTGGCAAAATAGGCCATAAGTTATATGCTTCATCTTGACCAAAGACTTATTACCTTCTATACATTTGAAACTACAAGTGAGTCAACTCTTTAGAGGTCAAACTTGAATTTCCTTCCAAGACAGCACTCAGTACATAATCACTAATGTGTGTTCTGATACAATTTATAGTTTACTGAATATTGACATCTGCTGAAGATAAACAATACTTGAAAAGTTCTTTCACTTTTCCCGCAACATAAACTACTTATGTAACAAAACCAACTTTGTGTCACAATCAAACATGTTGATCCTAAGTTCAAGTACATTCTAAGCATATATTCAGGGGAAATCCCTTATCTGACTGAGCTTCCACTTCCTCTGTTGTACAATGGAGAAGATATTATATGGGACTGCTGGTGGAGGGTTACACCAGGGTAAGCAGGCTGGGAAAAGAAGGAAACAATTAGCATATGACTTTGAATAAGTCACTTATCTTCAGTGACCCTCAGTTTTATTACCTGTAAAAGAGTGATAAGAATCCTTTAATAAAATCCATTTAAATCACAGCAAAAAAAATGTTTTGTGATGATTAATGCATGGGAAAGCATAAAATACAAACCTTGACCTATAGCAATTGCTCAATGTGTTCTTTCCCTATACTCAGAAGAAAAGTAGGAATGAAAAAAGGAAAGAAAGAAAGCTGTTTAGGCCCATAAATCCACCCCATCTAACTTAGTGTAAGTACTTTTTAATTAATAGAGAGAGCTCTAATTGAGAAAGTGTAAAGCATTCTAAATCTCTTAGATTAAAAACTACATGCCATTTATTTCTTGTCTCTAGATAAAGTAAAATCAATATTCTAATTAATGGAAGAAATTAATTGGTTACTGAAACCATTTTGGAATTTAATAAGTTTCAACAAGAAGTATTTGGTAAATGATGATACAAAATACTTGCCCTTAAAACTTTCTTCACAAAACTTTGAGGGAAAAAAATCTAGCAATCTGTTGGTTGGGAGGTACACTGGCAGATTAGCAAAGCTAATAGACCTGGGGTAAACCTAAGCACCATCACTCACCTCTAAGTCGAGCTACTTAAGGAAATGTGATCTTAAAAAGTAGATCATCAGAATGTGTTTCCATGGCTGGTTAATCCTGTACTGTCATCACTGAAACAGACCACCAAGACAGCAGTAGAAAAACAACCACTCCTCATTTAGATGAGGGAATAAGACCGCAGAAGTGTAAGTGGCATGCTCAGATATAATGTCTGGGACTTGAGCCCAGAATAGTCGATTTGTAGTCCTTTCTCCTTAACCCTCCAATTTGGAGCATACTATCCAGCCAACTCGAAAAAAAATGGACAGAACATGTGTTTGCAATTATTTTTAAGGTTGTTAGCAGGACGATGATTTCACTACTGCTCTCCTTCCCACTTCCTTCCCATTTATTTCTTGGAAACCTCTCTGAGCAAGTCTCACCTAAGCAAGTTCTGCCACAGGCTTAGCCTTGTCTCTCAACAACACCCCCTAACACTCATTCAATGAGCACACATTTCCAGAGCACCTACTTGTTTTTTTCTCTTTAAAAAAAGGTATTTTTTCACACAATATATTTTAATCATATTTTTCTTACTATACCCATATATCACCTTCATGAGCTAAGCTTCATCTTGTAATGGACAGTAATTAACACCCACAACTGAACTGGACATTGTGCAAAGAGTGAGAAACTTCAGAGCACTCAGCACCTTCTTTTAAGAGGGTGCTTTGTAGCTGAACTTTTTTCCAGTCCTGCCTGGCCCACAGTCAGGACAATTTTCTCTCACCTGCCAGTACCGCAGCAGCTCAGACCCAACTGAGTAAACACACAGAGACTTATATTGCTTACCAACTGTATGGCCATGGCAGGCTTCTTGATATCTAGTTTTTTTTATCTTAAATTAACCCATTTCTATAAATCTATACCTTGTCACATGGCTCATGGCTTACCAGTATCTTACATGTTGGTACTCATGGCGACAGCTGGTAGTGTGTCCTCTGTCCTAGCCTTCCTCTTCCTAGAATTCTCTCTGCTAGTCCTGCCTATACTTCCTGCCTGGCTACTGGCCAATCAGTGTTTTATTTATCAATCAATCATCCACAGCACTTCCCCTTTTTCTTTTTTTTTTTCAAAAGGAAGGTTTTAACTTTAACATAGTAAAATTACATATAATAAAACAATTATCAAGCAAGAATTACAGTTACCCAGCACAAGGGAGGCACAGGCAGGCGGATCTCTGTGAGTTCAAGGCCAGCCTGGTCTCCAAAGCGAGTTCCAGGAAAGGCGCAAAGCTACACAGAGAAACCTTGTCTCAAAAAACCAAAAAAAAAAAGAGAATTACAGTTACAATATTAAAGAAAATATCCTATATATCTTACATTTGTGAGTTTAAGGTTTTATATATAACTTATCTTTTATCATAACTGAGGAAATTATAACTCTAGTCTTTAACTACATCAAAGATCCCAAAAGGATATACTATTACCTGAGAAAAGGGAGAAGGAAGCAAGCAACTTTTGGGAGTCTTGTAGGGTAGACAGAGACAGATGGCAGCCTGGACAGTCACCTAATATTCCTTTGTAAAACTGGGACATCTGTCTTTAGCCCACAGGCCTAGAGTCTCTCAGTCATTTTTCTCTGTGTCTTGTAGAATGTCTGGCAGTTTCTTCTGCAAAGCAGGAAACTTAAAGGACCATTTCGCCAAGTAAAGTTCAGTGATCACCTTTCTACAGGTCCTGCATGTCCAGTTGATCAAGCAGTCCAGGCAAGAACAATTTCTTGCCCAAGTGGCTATTTTGCCAAAGTGAAGATAAACTCCATGTGGAGTGTCTTTGATGCCCATCCTCTCTCTGAAGTAAATCAGTGCTGCCAGGAGTAGACATGTCTTACTGTCCAGAAAGTCTAAATTTTTAAAAATATTTTAAATGCCATATTCTGTAGGTCTTTGAAGTGTTTGAAGATTACCTATCTATCTGAAATATATCTATATACCTAGAAGACTTAACTAACATGGCTACAAGTATGATTATCATAGATGACTAATTAATCTGTATTTCTTAATTAACCATTACAATCTAAATGAGTTATATAAACATAATACCTCAAACGAGAATAGAAATATATATACAGCATAACAAAACTAAGTTTAAACTTGTATCAATAAACTAAAATCCATACCAATGTAAAACATTTCTAAACAAGTTGTTATTCTTAAAAAGTAGGTTCATCCCATCTGGACAAGAGGTGAGTGCCTGGGCTCATACCCAGAGAGGCCTGCCCCTTGATCCCATCCCTGGGCACCAGCCATTCCAGGGAAGACCTGCCTAACTTGTTCCCAGGTTCTGGCTATCTGGCAGGATTCCCTCCACCCCCAACGGGAAGGTTCCCCTTCTCCATGACCCCTGGCAGATCTTGCAATTTCCACGTCCTTCCCCCATGCCCAATCGCCCGAGACTCCAGGCACTTCCTGAGACTTAGAGACCAGCCCCCAGCTCCCATCCTGCACCGGAGCTCCCATTTGGACAAGAGAGCTTCCATTTGGACCAGAGAAAGGTTTCCTGAATCTGTCAGCTCTGTCTGGAGAAAGAGCACTGATAAGACCAAGAACAAATCCACAAGGAGATGGGCGGGCATCAAGGCAGAAGTACATACAACAAAATTAAGGGCAATACAGCATCACCAGAATCTATCTCTCCTCCAAAAGCTAGACCTGAACAGCACAAAATGGAAGAAGCAGAAGAAAGTAACCTTAAGAATAACATCATGAAGAGGGTAGAGCCTTATATAGAAGAAATCACAAATGAAATTGAGGAAAAGACAAACAAAAATGGGAAGAATGTTATTAAAAAAAACTAGAGGAAAGTACAAATAAAGCAGAAGAAAACAATAAATCCCTGAAAGAAAATCATAAAAAAGCAATGAAACAGGTGAAGGAAACAGTCCAAGACCTGAAAAGGGAAATAAAAAAAAATGAAGAAGACACAAAGAGAGGGAATGCTGGAAATAGAAAATCTGAGGAAACGAACAGGAAGTCCAGATGCAAGTATAACAAACAGAATGGAAGAGATGGAAGAGAGGATCTCTGGTGTTGAAGATATGGTAGAAGAAATAGATTCATCAGTCAAAGAAAACACTAAAGCCAACAAAGTCATGATCCAAAATGTCCAATAAATTTGGGACACCATGAAAAGATCAAATCTATGAATAATAGGGATAGAGGAAGGAGAAGAATACCAACTCAAAGGCACAGAAAATATATTCAACAAGATCATAGAAGAAAACTTTCCCAACTTAAAGAAGGAAATGCTTATGAAGATACAAGAAGCCTATAGAACACCAAAAAGACCAGACCACTCAAAAAAGTTCCCTTGCCACGTAATAATTAAACAACTAAACGTACAGAATAAAGAAAGAATATAAAGAGCAGCAAAGAAAAAAGGCCAAGTGACTGATAAAGGCAAACCCATCAGAATAACACTCGATTTCTCAATACAGACTTTGAAAGTCAGAAGGACTGGGACAGATGTAATGCAGACACTAAGAGACCATGGATGCCAGCCTAGACTAATATACCCAGCAAAACTTTGAATCATCATAAACAGAGTGAACAAGATATTCCAAGACAAAGCCAGATTTAAACAATACTCATTCACAAACCGAGACCTACAGAAAGCACTAGAAGGAAAATTCCAACCCAAGGAAGTCAGATACACCCTCAAAAACACAGGCAATACATAATGCCACAGCAGTAAACCCCAAAGAAGAGAAGTACACACACACTACCACCAAAAAATAACAGGAATGAACAATCACTGGTCATTAATATCTCTTAATATCAATGGACTTAATTCACCTATAAAAAGGCACAGTCTTACAGAATGGATACGAAAGCAGGACCCATCTTTCTGCTGCATACAAGAAACATACCTCAAATTCAAAGACAGACGCTACCTAAGAATAAAAGCCTGGGAAAAGACTTTCCAATCAAATGATCTTAAGAAGCAAGCACGTGTAGCTATCTAATATCCAGCAAAATAGACTTCAAACTAAAATTAATCAAAAGAGATCAAGAAGGGCATTACATACTCATCACAGGAAAGATCCACCAAGATGAAGTTTCAATTCTGAACATTTATGCCCCAAACACAAGGGCACTCACATATGTAAAAGAAACATTACTAAAGTTTAAAACACATATAAAACCCTACACATTAATAGTGGGAGACTTCAACACCCCAATTTCTCCACTGGACAGATCTCCCAAATGGAAACTTAACAGAGAAATAAAGGACTTAACTGATGTTACGACTCAAACGGACTTAATTGATATCTACAGAACATTCCATCCTAACAAAAAAGAATATACCTTCTTCTCAGCACCCCATGGAACCTTCTCTAAAATCGACCACATGCTTGGCCACAAAGCAAATCCCAGCAGATACAAAACAATTGGAATAACCTCCTGCGTTCTATCAGACCACCATGGTTTAAAGTTAGATTTCAACAACAACAAAAACTACAGAAAACCTACAATCTCATGGAAACTGAATAATGCTCAACTGAATCACCAATGGGTTAAAGAAGAAATAAAGAAAGAAATTAAAGACTTCCTAGAGAGCAACGAAAATGAAGACACCACATACACAAACTTATGGGACACCTATGAAAGCAGTACTAAGAGGGAAATTCATAGCACTAAACACCCACATAAAGAAGTTGGAGAAATCTCACACTAGTGATTAACAGCACACCTGAAAGCTCTAGAACAAGAAGAAGCAAAGTCTCCCAGGAAGAATAGACACCAGGAAATCATCAAAGTGAGAGCTGAAATGAATAAAATAGAAACAAAGAGAATAATACAAAAAATCAATGAAACAAAGAGTTAGTTCTTTGAGAAAATCAACAAGATAGACAAGTCCTTTGTAAGGGTTTGGTCTTTAATTACGTCATCAACCTTCGCCGGTGTCCCAGCCTAAAAAGCGGGTGGGTGCTCTGTACTTTCTCTCTTCCTTTCCGCTCCTTTCCTCCCGTCGGGCTCCCCCTCTCTCTCCCTCCCTCCCCCCTCTGTCTCTCTGTTTCTCTCTTTCTCTCTCTCTCTCTCTCTCTCTCTCTCTCTCTCTCTCTGTCTCTCTCTCTACCTCTCCCCCCCAATAAAGCTCTAAAAAGGTTAACCATGGTTATGATTCTTTTAATCAGCATGCTCCTCCGAGGCATGGCAGCCGCGGGCGGTGACCAGCGGGGGGGGGGGGGTGCAGCGCCGTTTAACCAGCGCCGTAGCATAACCAACGCCGTAAAAATAACCAACAAATGGTGCCGTTCAGACTCGGATACACCACCGAACACCGAGGACCTGCTGACTGCTGCCACTCGCTGCCTACACCGCTTTCTCCGATTGGTGAGTCCCCACACATTTCGGCCAGCATCTTCCCCATCCAGCGAGACCGCGAGCGCACGCGCGTCCATCGCCGCCTCCGCCAGACCCCCCACTGCTACCGCCATGCCGGCATCCCTCTCCCACGCCTGTAGCCGAGAGATATTTCTCGCATAGGGACCACCACGGTGGTGCGTCCCAGGGCCACGTGAGACCGACGGTCTATGCGCTCGACGGAGAGGCACACCGTCTAGGCTCCCGGGGAGTCTTTTCCTCACGGCCCCCTGCTTCTGTAGCTGACGAGCTAAGTAGCGGCCTGAGGCAGAATCTGTCCACGATTTTGGGGACGCCCAAACCGTGGCTCCAGATTACGTTTTTTTATTTTTCTTTTTTATTTTTTGCCTCTCCGCTACAGTCATGGGACAGAGAGGGCGGGTACATTGGCGGATAAGGGGCGGGCACTAGTAAACCTGGCCGAAAAACAGCGTCTCGGGAACTTCAGCCAGCGAACGGGCAAGTAAGAGTTACTTTATCTCCAAGTTCTCCAAGCTTTCTGCTAAAGTTCTAAACCCTTCTCCTTCCCCACGTGGAACCTTTTCTGTCTGACTTCCGCCGACAGTGGGCGGGCTCAAATGGACGGCAATGGGCGGGCTTGGATGGGCTCGAATGGGTGGGCTCAGACAGCTTCTACGACTCGCCCTAACTCACCTTAACTCCACCCACTCATTCTCAAACTGCCTTGTGGAGCACAGACGGGTCTAGAAGCAGCTAATTTCCATACAAATAAGTTTACAGTAGTCAGGATGGCTCTTAAGCCAAAAAATCAGCTTATATCCTCAAACAAGTCTTCCGAAAGTATCGGTTTATAATCTGCCTACTGACAAATCTTACAAAAGCTGTCCTTAAGCCATCAATCATCAGGAAAAAAAAAATCAGGACATAGAGTAAAATCCGTCTCTTGTTCCCGAGACCTCGCCGACTAAAACTTAAGCATCTGGAGAGCAAGGCTCCTGACCCCACAGGCAAAAGAATCATCTGTGGCATTTAAGGTGTGCCAGGGAAGGGATAAAAGCCCGAAAACAAAATTGCCAAGTACTGGCACTTGCTGACTCCCAAAAGCTGTTGGGTCCCTGTTTTAAGTGAGGAAAAGGCCACGGGCTAGCGAATGCCCTGCCAGGCCATCAACAGCCTTGTTAAAAGTGCCGCCTAGAAAGTCAAAGAGTCAGCTGACTGCACCCAGGCGCCAAGATGCATGGGTACATCAAGCTAAGACCTCCAGCAGACCTAGGCTTGGCTACAGACATGGCAGGGAACCCAGAACGCAGCAGGGAAGCGATCCGTTTCTTTCCTTCTGGACACCAAAGCCACTGACTCAGTCCTGGGAGTTTTGGGATGCCACCTCTCCTTTATTGTTGGGTACAGAGGACAGCCTTACCACCTCACCAGATTTAATTACACTTCCAGAGTTACTTAATGAAAAAGATTTCCACCTAAAATACGAGCTCATTGCTTCACTCCAGATCCACTGCCTGTGTTTCTCACGTGCATACAGACAGGGCCCTGATCTTTGCCTTGTCCCTAATTCCAAAAAAAATAAATTCTCATGTACCCTAAGCTTTTCTCTTCTCAGTTCCCTGTTCTAACTCACTGTTCAGCTAATGGTTCAAGCCCACCACAGAACCGGAGTCCAGAGATCACCAAGTAAGAAACTGTAACAGCTAAAAGGTATTTACACCCCCAGACCCAAAAGCGTCTGGGCGCTACAAAAGACTTTAATGTAAACATCTATTACTATGAGATGCTTTTAACAATTGATCACCTGTTTCCTAGATGCTGAACTGGTAAAGGAAACAGGTGCTTTAAAATAATCTATCTCTGATAAAGCTTAACATCTTTTAAAATCCATAGGGACAGGCCGGATCTACCTCAGATAAATGTCAACATAAACTAATAATGATTCTTTTCTCTAAGTTTTTTCTGTGTCACCAGCATCTTGTCAGACAGAAAGTTCCCAGCCACAGCCAAGAGGGATACAAGTCTCCAGAACAACGGATGACAGACAGCATCCCACAACGCCTGTCTACCTTGGAAAACTCCCCTTCTCCATTCCCCCCAGAGCCAACCGATGTCCAATTGTCAGCTGGAAGCAGTTTTTGAGAGGAACAACGCCCCTAGTCCCATCTACCTGCTTTTTTTATAATAAGGGAAAGTCTGGGATGTAAGGGTTTGGTCTTTAATTACGTCATCAACCTTCGCCGGTGTCCCAGCCTAAAAAGCAGGTGGGCGCTCTGTACTTTCTCTCTTCCTTTCCGCTCCTTTCCTCCCGTCGGGCTCCCCCTCTCTCTCTCTCCCTCCCCTCTCTGTCTCTCTGTTTCTCTCTTTTTCTCTCTTTCTCTTTCTCTCTCTCTCTCTCTCTCTCTCTCTCTCTCTCTCTCTCTCTCTTTCTCTCTCTCTCTGTCTCTCTCTCTACCTCTCCCCCCCAATAAAGCTCTAAAAAGGTTAACCATGGTTATGATTCTTTTAATCAGCATGCTCCTCCGAGGCATGGCAGCCGCGGGCGGTGACCAGCCAAGGGGGGGGGGGGTGCAGCGCCATTTAACCAGCGCCGTAGCATAACCAGTGCCGTAAAAATAACCAACATCCTTATCCAAACTAACCAAAAGACAGAGAGAGAGCATCCAAATGAACAAAATCAGAAATGAAAAGGGGGACATAACAACAGACAATGAGGAAATCCAGAGAATCATCAGGTCATACTTCAAAAACATCTATTCCACAAAACTGGAAAATCAAAAAAAATAGTTAATTTTCTGGATAGGTACCACATACCTAAGTTAAATCAAGACCAGATAAACTATTTAACTAGCCCAATAACCCCTAACAAAATAGAATCAGTCATTAAAAGTCTCCCAACCAAAAAAAGCCCAGGACCAGATGGTTTCAGCACATAATTCTACCAGATCTTCAAAGAAGAGTTAATACCAATACTCTTTAAATTGTTCCACACGATAGAAACAGAAGGAACATTACCAAACTCTTTCTATGAGGCTACAATTACCCTGATTCCTAAACCAAACAAGGATACAACAAAGAAAAAGAACTACAGACCTATCTCCCTCATGAACATTGATGCAAAAATACTCAATAAAATGCTGGCAAACAAACTCCAAGAACACATCAAAACAATTATCCACCATGATCAAGTAGGCTTCATCCCAGGGATGCAAGAGTGGTTCAACATACGAAAGTCCATCAATGTAATACACCATATAAACAAACTGAAAGAAAAAAAACCACATGATCATCTCACTAGATGCAGAAAAAGCATTTGACAAAATCCAACACCCCTTCATGAAAAAGGTCTTGGAGCAACCCGGAATACAGAGACCAATACCTAAACATAATTAAGGCAATTTAGAGCATGCCAACAGCCAACATCAAATTAAATGGAGAGAAACACAAAGCGATTCCACTAAAATCAGGAACAAGGCAAGGCTGTCTGCTCTCCCCATACTTATTCAATACAGTACTTGAAGTTCTAGCCAGAGCAACAAAACAGCATAAGGAGATTAAGGGGATACAAAGTGGAAAGGAAGAAGTCAAGCTTTCCCTATTTGCAGATGATATGATAGTATACTTGAGTGACCCCAAAGATTCAACCAAGGAACTGATACAGCTAATAAACACCTTCAGCAACATAGCAGGATACAAGATCAACTCAAAAAAATTAGTAGCCCTTCTATATACAACTGACAAACAGGCTGAGAAAGAAATCAAAGATACATCATCCTTTACAATAGGCAAAAATGATATAAAATACCTTGGGGTAACACTAACCAAGCAAGTGAAGGACCTATATGACAAGAACTTTAAGTCCCTGAAAAAAGAAATTGAAGAAGACGTCAGAAAATGGAAAGATCCATGCTCATGGAGAGGCAGGATTAACATAGTAAAAATGGCAATCTTACCAAAAGCTATCTACAGATTCAATGCAATCCCCATCAAAATCCCAACACAATTCTTCACAGACCTGGAAAGAATAATACTCAACTTCATATGGAAAAACAAAACACCCAGGATAGCCAAAAGATTCCTGTACAATAAAACAACCTCTGGAGGCATCACGATCCCTGACCTCAAGCTCTACTATAGAGCTACAGTAATAAAAACAGCTTGGTACTGCCATGAAAACCGTCATGTGGACCAATGGAATCAAATTGAAGATCCTGACATTAATTCGCACACATATGAACATATAATTTTTGACAAAGAAGCCAAAACTATACAATGGAAAAAAGAAAGCATCTTCAACAAATGGTGCTGGCATAACTGTATATCAATGTATAGAAGGTTGCAAATAGATCCATATCTGCACCGTGCACAAAACTAAGTCCAAGTGGATCAAAGACCTCAACATAAATCCAGCTACTCTGAACCTCATAGAAGAAAAAGTAGGAAGTAGTCTTGAACGAATTGGCATAGGAGATCGCTTCCGGAATATAACACCAGTAGCTCAGACACTGAGAGAAACAATCAATCAATGGGACCTCTTGAAACTGAGAAGCTTTTGTAGAGCAAATGATACGGTCAACAAGGTAAAGCGACAGCCTATAGAAAGGGAAAAGGTCTTCACCAACCCCACATCTGACAGAGGACTGATATCCAGAATATATAAAGAAATCAAGAAATTAGACATCAAAATGCCCAACAGTCCAATTGAGAAATGGGCTATAGAACTAAACAGAGAATTCTCAACAGAGGAACCTCAAATGGCTGAAAGACATTTAAGGAATTGCTCAGCATCCCTAATCATCAGGGAAATGCAAATCAAAACAACTCTGAGATACCACCTTATACCCATCAGAATGGCTAAGATCAAAAACACTGAAGACAGCTTATGCTGGAGAGGTTGTGGAGCTAGGGGAAATCTCCTCCACTGCTGGTGGGAATGCAAGCTTGTACAACCACTTTGGAAATCAGTATGGCGGTTTCTCAGAAAATTGGGAATCAATCTCCCCAAAGACCCAGCTATACCACTCTTGGGCATATACCCAAGGAATGCTCAATCTTACCACAAGGGCACTTGCTCAGCTATGTTCATATCAGCATTATTTGTAATAGCCAGAACCTGGAAACAACCTAGATGCCCTTCAACTGAAGAATGGATAAATAAAATGTGGTACATATACACAATGGAGTACTTCCCAGCAGAAAAAAACAATGACATCATGAGGTTTGCAGGCAAATGGATGGATCTAGAAAAAAATCATCCTGAGTGAGGTAACCTAGACTCTTAAAGACAAACATGGTATGTACCCACTCATAGGAGGATACTAGATGTAAAACAAAGATGACTAGACTGCTACTCACAACTCCAGGGAGGCTACCTAGTAAACAGGACCCCAAGAAAGACACAGGGATCACCCAATGACAGAGAAATGGATGAGATCTACATGTACAACCTGGACGTGAGTGGGGGTAATGAAGGGCAAGGGTCAAGGGAAAGAGAGCTTAGAGGAGCAGGAGATCCCAACTGGATCAAGAACAGTAAGGGAGAACAAGGAATAGGAGACCATGATAAATGAAGACCACATGAGAATAGGAAGAAGCAAAGTGCTAGAGAGGTCCCCACAAATCCACAAAGATAACCTCCACAATACACTACTGGCAGTGGTTGAGAGACACCCCAAACTGACCTACTCTGGTGATAGGATGGCCAAACACCCTAATTGTCATGCTAGAAACCTCATCCAATGACTGAGGGAACTGAATGGAGAGATCCACTGCCAGGCCTCAGGTGGAACTCCAGGAGTCCAATTGGCTAGAAAGAGAAAGGTTTGTATGAGTGAGAATTGTTGAGACCAAGATTGGAAAAAGCACAGGGACAAATAGCCAAACAAATGGGAACACATGAACTATGAACCAATAGCTGAGGAGCCCCCAACTGGATCAGGCCCTCTGGATAAGTGAGACAGTTGATTAGCTTGATCTGTTTGGGAGGCATCCAGGCAGTAGGACTGGGACCTGTCCACAGTACATGAGATGGCTGTTTGGAACCTGGGGCTTATGCAGGGACACTTGGCTCGGCCTGGGAGGAGGGGACTGGACCTGCCTGGACTGAATCTACCAGGTTGAACTCAATCCCCAGGGGTCTTTGCCCTGGAGGAGATGGGAATGGGGGGGGGGCAAGGGGGAATGCAGGAGGGTGGGGTCAGGAGGGGGGAGAATAAGGGAATCTGTGGCTGATATGTAAAATTAAATTAAATTATAAAATTATTTTATTTTATAATTTAATTTAATTTTACATATTAGCCACGAATTCTCTTGTTCTCCCCTCTCCTGCCCTCGCCACCTTTCCCCCAGTCCACCCCCCCTTCCCATCTCCTCCAGGGCAAAGACTCCCCTGAGGATTGAGTTCAACCTGGTAGATTCAGTCCAGGAACTCGATGCAGAGATCCACCGCCAGGCCCCAGGTGGAGCTCTAGGTGTCCAATTGGTGAGAAAGAGGAGGGTTTGTATGAGCGAGAATTGTTGAGACCAAGGTTGGATAATGCACAGAGACAAATAGCCAAACGAATGGAAACACATGAACTAATCTACCTTTTTATCTTATCATATCTACATCATATCCCCTTTTCTTCTTTAGAAAGAGATTGTATTTATAATCAACCTGATTTAAATAAAAATATTGGTTTTTCTCTGTCCCACACCAGAGGACTCTTTTGATATGGGACAAAAGAATCTTTCAATTTTTTTTTTTTGAAAATGCTTGGGTTTAGAGAAGGAGTGAGCCAATTTTGTCTCCAAAGCCAGCTTTATGGAGCTTTTCATCCTCCAAGTCCAGGAATAAATCAATGAAGGAAATGGGAAAGTGAATTGTAAGGTAATTAGCCAAGAAGATCAGAAACAGGAAGAAATATAATGGGCTAAAGAAAGTTCAGAGTTAAATGTGAGATTGAGTATGGTCTGAAACTGTCTGCACAAACTATGGCTAGCTGAAAGAGGAAAGAAAGCCAGACATAATGCCTCTCTCTTGAGCAGCTGGTGACAAATTCACATCATAGGAGTGTGGATATAAGGGTAATCTTGGACAAAGTGAGTGCTACAACTTTATTTATTGCTTGGTTTACAATGCCCTAGTCAGTGAATTACAAGCCAAAGCCCATCTTCTTTGTATAATTTAGGTCAGTTTCCATGTGCAAATATTATCACCTAGCCAACAAAAACTGAATGTTGCCTTCTCTGAATAAGTCCTGGGTGTAAATAGACCAAAAGGGATAGGTCTCTGTTTCTCACTTAACTGTCCTAGGGATATAGAACAGGGAAGCTTAGAAGTATGAATTCTGTCACAGTGAAAGACTGTTTCCCCTAAAAGGGAAAAGTGGTGAGCAGGCTAAAGAAGAAAGATCCTCTAGGCCTGCTCTGGCAGCTCCCATTCTGATAAAACCACAACATTACATCACGGGGAAGCTTCTTAGAAAAGCAAAATGCCCCCAGACTTATTGAACCTAAATCTGCATTATCAAGATCCCCTGATGATTTATATGTATGTCAAAGTCTGTTACTTAAATAAGAAGGATAATAGCAACTAACAGGTGCTTAGTGCTTAATGTTTCTGGATGCTGATCTGAGTAATTCACATACATTTTCCTATAGAGAAATGAACTCTAAACACAAGAAAGGAAGAAACTGCCCAGGTATCCTTAGGCATGATTCTCTATTTTAGGACAGGTTTGCATGGTTCTGGCCTGGAGACCAGGAAAGGACAGTTGTTTAAATTCTAGGAAGGCAAATGTAACATACTGATTATCTGCATCTATTTTTCAGAAAAGGTGGCACATTTACAAATATAGAGTCCAATTTGGTATAATGGTACAAACTCTATGTGCAATAAGAAAAAAAGAAGAAAAATATAAAATAGCTGGTATGCAGATCTTAACAAAATAAAAATTTAAATCCCTATTTGTAAATGGTATGCTTTCCACGGTGGTGCTAGAAAGAGTTCTAAGCTGGATACAGTTCCAATCCATGGAAGTATTATTATTACAGAAAATCCCAAAAAAACTACAAAAATGTAAAAAGGTCTCCAGAGATAATAAGGAAGTTTAGTAGTATTTTAGGATACAGCATACTATGCAAAGAATCAGTGTGACACTTGAAACCTGACTGGTCCTCTTCTTGAAGGAGACATTGTCCTCAGCAGCTGTGCTTGTAAATCTTTCTCTCTCTGTCTCTGTCTCTGTCTCTGTCTCTCTCCCTCCCTCTCTACCCCCCCCCCGCAATTCCTTTGAGATTTAAAAGACTTTATTAAACAGATAAGGCAGCTCCCCTAATTTTATTTTGAATAAAAGAAGGTATTTTTCATGTTTGTTTTCCCCATCCCTCACCAAAGCCCTCCCAAAGAATAAATAAATAAAATAAAAATAATTCTTGGTCTTGCTTGTTTCTTCCAAAACTCTGACATGTAGAGATGGTTGTCATCTCAAATGCTCCTCTAAGTAATCAGAGACTCTTTAGAAGTAAGCAGGTTGTTCAAGATCATAGCTATGAGGAGTGGGGGGCGGGCAGTATTCTAACCAAGAAGTACTTCAAGCCTGTGGTCTTACCTATTTCATATTGCATTCATCTGTCTTTATCTTTCACAGAAACAGAAAAGGAAGTTTCCATTATTCTATACTATGTCAAATTCCTTGTTTTTGAAGCTTTAATGGAAAAGTTACAGAAAAATCTCCCTCATAAAAGTTACTTTTAAGAAGAAAAAGGATTGGTACATCAGAATCCAACTGCTGTGCTCCCCTCCCCCAACAAGCATTATATTACTGTGTCTTGCCAAAAAATTGAATAATGGGTTAAAAGTGCTGGCAGGCCTTTCAGGATCCTTTAATATAATGTCTTCAAATTACAAACAAGGAAATGGGCCCAGAGAAAGGTGGATAACCTTGTCTAGCTAATAACCCTGACTGCCAGCACCATGCTCTTCTTGTGCCTGGCTCTCCATGAGCACACTAAAGCTTAAGTCACCACTAGCTTTCCAATTTAGTATGTTTAAGTAATTCCTGGAATAGTGTATCCTAGAAGCCTAAAAGCTCTTCCATACGGTGAGCCAAAATTCTGTTCCCTGTAACTCCCCTGCCTTCTTGCCCCATCAGTCCTGGTTTGACTCTCTGGAGAAATATTCAGTCTTCAGACATTCCAATTTTAAAGCCAGGAAAATATCAGAGTTTGGGATATAAATTCAGCTTTCTTATGCCTCCCGTGTGATCATTTCCTCATATCTTCTGCAACTTTAATTTATGCTGCATCATGACAGTTTATGCTGTCTGCATTTCTACGGCCCAACTGATTCTTTCTTGTTCTCAAGTGACCAGCACAATGCAATCTGCTGAACCAATTGGCCTATGAGAAAGGCATGTTAAAAATCAGCTATTTCTAGTAGATGCAATAAACACGTGAAGGCCCCAAGTGATATTTCACAAAATTACAAAATCAACACAGCTCTAGATCCCTGAAAGGCAGGAGTTTCTTGGAAGAGGGGTGCTTTTAAGGACCAGCCTTCTTATGCACAAGCTCAATTTTCATTGCTTTCTGATGCACCTTTGTGTATGCCAGAGTTGCACAAGGCACTTTATTGAGAAGCAGAGGTCTTTTTCACCTTGAGTAGTATAATCTTGCACCTGTGAGTAAAAGCCTGACTTAAGTTTCTTTTCACCAAATCCACTTTCTGAAAGTCTATGAGTTAAGCAAAATCCAAAGTTAGTATCTTGTTCTTCATGTTCCCAAACATTTCTGAAGCTTCTGTCTGTTGACAAGATACCCATGCTTTCATGGCTTCTTTTAGCCCCCAGAACATTTTCTATCATTGTGTTTTCTTTAAACTCTTGGCCCATTTTGATTTTTTTCATTGTTTCCTTTAATATTATATTTCAAATGTGGTTACACTCTAATATTCCCTTCACAGAATACTGACATTTTTCCTCTGGCTTCATGAGTCTCTCATATGTATGTGGTAATATTTCAATTGTGCTGAAATGTAATTTTGTTTGTATGTTAATAAATAAAGTTTGCCTGGAGATCAGACGTCATTAGCAAGCCAGAAATAGAAGTCAGGTGGTGGTAGCCCACACCCTTAATCTGATCACATGGCAGGCAGAGTCTCTGTGTGGTCAAGGACAGAGCCAAGCGTCATGACCCTTGAGTCTTTAATCCCAATACCAACCATAGAGACCTGGAGGTCTGTATAGACAGGCAGTGATGAGGAAGTCATGTGGCTGGGCTTAGAGCCAATGAGAAGGCAGAACAGAAAAGCAATAAGACACAAGACACACAGGAGGAAGGTCTCTCTTTGAGGGGAAGGACGGCAGGGAGTGGTAAGATAAGGTGGTCTTGGCTCTTCACTACAGATCAAATCCCTTGGGCTTTTAACTCTGTATTTGGCTCTGTGTTACTTACTTAATAAGACCATTTAGAATTTCATTTACATTTGGCACCCAACATTGTAAGAATTCATTAAAAACCATTGGTGGTTATGGGCCCCAGCTTGGCCAGAGTTTACAGGCCCCAGGCCTAGCCAAAGCTATAATCATTCTGATCTGGCTGCACTCGGTCAAAGCTGCACTTGACTGTAGCTACAAGTGGTTATACAGCTGGAGCTACTTGCGGCCAGATAGCCAACTCAAGCAGTTCATGCCCAAATTGGCTCAAGCCACAACCTGTGGCACATAGCTTTTTTTCTCTTTTCCTGATATATAATAAGTGCTTGCTTGTTTTCTCTCTCCCTCTCTCTCTCTGTCTTTCTCTCTGTGTGTCTCTCTCTCTGTGTGCCCAACCACACTAGGTAGCTGTTTTGAAATTTCCTTGGATTTCTACTGTTCTACACAGACTTGATAAGTCAATTAAGATATCAGATATTTTAAAAGGAGAAATAACTTAAAAGAGAAAGTTTTTTTCCATATTAAAAAAATAGGTAATATCTTTACAATAGAGGGAAATTGGTCTTTGCTTTATAAAACATTAGGCAGTCTGAAAATGGAACAATTACATGAGAGGATTAATATTGATGGGATGCATGTAACATCAATTATGCATAATATTGGTTTACTTATTCTTAATTTCACAATTTAAAAAGATAGTCAAATTAAGTGCCAGGATAAAAGCTTTAGAAAAACCTGTTAAAATGAATTATAGAGAAATTCAGACTCAGACAGAAGAATTTAAAGGTGAAATTATTTTAGGATTGGATTATAAGGTTACAGAAAGAAAGTCTGTTTTCAAACAATCAAACTTAATTTATCTGGTAACCATAAAGCAGCTACCTGATCAAGTGCATGTACAAACTAATGGGGCTCCAATTAAAATGTTAGATTTAAGAAGGTTTAAGGAGGCAATAGTATCTTATGGCATGTATTCTCCATTTGTAAAGCAAATGTTCAACTCATGGTCAATCTGTAGTAGGAATGTCCGTAAAGACTGGAAAGAATTGGAAACCACTGTCCTGGAACCAGGAGCACAACTCCAGTGGCGCATGTGGTACCGTGATGAGGTTAAGACCATAGAAAGTCAATGGAGGGCTAGAGGTGTGGAAATCTCCCAGGATCAGCTTCTTGGAGAAGGCCAATACACTGAAATACAAAGACAATGTTTATATGATAGCCAAACCTTAATTCTATGTCACATGGCAGCCATGAATGATTAGGACAGAATTGAGGAAGCAGGAAAGAAAATTGAGTCATTCACAAAAGTTATACAGGGCCCAAAAGAATACTTCACAGATTTCTTACAAAGACTGTCTTCAGCAGTAAATAGAATGATCCCAGATTCAGAAGCTAGCCAGATAATAATCAAATCTTTGGCTTTTAAGAATGCAAATGCAGCATGCAAGAGAATAATCAGACCATTAAAGGCAACATCTGCACCTTTGGAGGATTGGATCAGAGACACAAGTAATGTTGAGTCTCATGGCCATGATGATATGTAGATAGGAAAAGCAATTACAAAAGGTTTGAGGACTGTCAGATGTTTTGGATGTGGAAGGCAAGGTCATTTGAAAAGGGATGTAAACAAGGCATTCCTAGAAACAATGTTTCTTCAAGGAGCAACAGCCTCTTCCTTCTGGAGTATGCAGAAGGTGTGGTAAGGGTAAACATTGGACCAAGGAATGTAGATCAACAAGGGACAGACAAAGTAATTCTTTGCCTCTGTCCTAGGGAAACTCCCAGAGGGGCCTAAGGCAGGCACCCACAGCAAATCAAACCTCTTCTGCCATCATAGAAGAAACCCCTACTCAGAGCAATTAAATAACAAAATGTCTATTGAAATAAACCAGGCTGCTCTGGGGTGATAGAAGAATTGAGGCAGAGAAAGTAGAAAATTCAGAAAAAGCCATGAAGCAAATTTTTTGGCAAATTTCTGTAAATTAACAAAGGCCAAAATCAACAATAAGAATAAATGATGTTTTGTTATCTGGCTTAGTAGACACGGGTGCTGACATGACCATAATAATTGCACCAAAATTTTGGCATCCAACTTGGCCTCTTCAGGAGGTAAACATTCAGCTGTTAGGGATTGGAAAATTATCTCAAGTGAAACAGAGTGCAAGATGGCTCAAATGTATGGGTCCAGAAGGACAGAGAGGAAAATTAAACCCATATGTGGCTAACATAGCTATGAATTTATCAAGACATGATCTATCACAGCAATGGAATACTCAGATTAACATTCCTCCAACCTCAGAAAAAAATCATAAACTAGCACATGTTTCTGAGAGAAATATTAGGAGGTATTATTCTAATGAGTGGTCACCTGCCAACTAGATTGTACAAAACAGGGCACAATAACTGATGGTCTTCCAAAGACACCAACAGCTCTGACTTTAAAATGGTTAACAGACAAGCCTGCATGGATTCAGCAATGGCGTTGAACAACAGAGAAACTCCAGGCTTTAGAAGAGCTGATAGAAGAGCAGTTAAATGCTCAGCATATTAAAGAATCAACCAGCCCTTGGAATTCTCCTGTATTTGTTATTAAAAAGACATGGTCAATAAGACAAAAAGACAGCCTACAGAATGGGAAAAGATCTTCACCAACCCCACATCAGACAGAGGATTGATCTCCACAGTATATAAAGAACTCAAGAAACTAGACATCAAAACAGTAAACAATCCAATTAAAAAATGGGCTAAAGAGCTAAACAGAGAATTCACAAAACAAGAATCACAAATGGCTGAAAGACATTTAAAGAAATGCTCAACATCCTTAATAATCAGAGAAATGCAAATCAAAACGACCCTGAGATACCACCTTATACCTGTCAGAATGGCTATGATCAAAAATACTAATGACAGTCAATGTTGGAGAGGATGTGGAGCAAAGGGAACACTCCTCCACTGTTGGTGGGAATGCAAGCTTGTACAACCACTTTGGAAATCAGTATGGCGGTTTCTCAGAAAATTAGGAATCGGACTACCTCAAGACCCAGCCATACCACTCTTGGGCATATACCCAAGGAATGCTGATTCATACCACAAAGATACATGCTCAGCTATGTTCATAGCAGCACTATTTGTAATAGTCAGAACGTGGAAACAACCTAGATGCCCGTCAACTGAAGAATGGATTAAGAAAATGTGGTACATATATACAATGGAGTACTACTCAGCAGAGAAAAACAATGAAAGCATGAAATTTGCAGGCAAATGGATGGAACTAGAAAATATCATGCTGAGTGAGGTAACCCAAACCCAGAAGGACAAACATGGTATGTACTCACTCATAGGTGGAGTCTAGATATAAAGTAAAGAACAATCAGACTGCAACCCACAGAACCATGGAGGCTATATATATATATATATATATATATATATATATATATATATATATATATATATATATATAGCATGGGGGACCCTAAGACGACTATGGCTTATAACAAGTTTTGGTATTACTCAATTACTGAGCAAGCCTCAATGAAACATTTCACTATTAAGATAAGAATACATACTCTATCAAGCTGATAATAGAAAAATAAATAAATTAATT
>CABHPR010120595.1:0-13880 GCA_902168415.1 Peromyscus melanophrys | reverse complement strand
TATCTGTGAGGCCTAAGGATGTTACAGGAGGCTCAGGAAAGCTAAGCAGGTTTTAACATCCTCAGATTTATCTTTCAGTCTCAGCTACCCTTGAATTTGGAATTATAGAAAAGGAAAAGCCCAGATTCTATTGACGCTCCAGAGTAAATTCTTGTCCACTTGAGATACAGACATAACAATCCCTCTTCCCATCTTCCACTTGACATCTGCATCCTTAATAACTGTTTTCTGCACAGCCCTGAACTGGCTTCTAGTTTGGAGGGTCTGAGGGTCTTTCTGAAGAACAGCAAAGCACAGTGGATCAGAGCTAGTTAGAACACCCTAAAATGCATCAGGGAGTGCCTCCAGAAGAGTTAGGAAATATATGGGGTTTAACTTGGGTATCAAAGGGTAGAAGGATGGATTGTGAGCAGAAAAGGATCAAAGAGCAGGCATCCAGAGAAGAAACAGCAGCAGACAGACAGCTGATATAGGAATCTGCAGGGTAGGGTGAGAGGGTCACAAGTGAGTGAACAGTATGTGCACTCTGCAGCAAGATTCAGGGTAGACTAGGGTCCTGCTTGGGAAGACTTTAAATATTTTTGTATTTGCTTGTTTGTTTGTTTATTTGTTTATTGTGTGTGTGTGTGTGTGTGTGTGTGTGTGTGTGTGTGTGTGTGTGTGTGTGTGTTTTTTGGGGTGAGAGGAAGGTATTGGATGAATCTCCTGGAACTGGAGCTACAGACTTTTTTTTGTGAGCTGCCATATAGGTGCTGGGAATTGAACCTGGGTTCTCTGGAAGAGCAGTGAGTTCTCTTAACCACGGAGCCATCTCTCCAGCCCCGAGGGCTTTAAGTTTTGAGCTGAGTTCTGACTCCAATCAGTAAGTGGCAGAGAAAGCCCTGAGGTGCTGGGATGGAGTGGGGTATACAAGGAAAGCAAGGATATGCTTCAACAAACTATATAATCCAGACTTCTCAATTCCCAGCTAATGTGCCCATTGGGCAAATCTAAGTATGGGGCTGGAGACTGGGGAAGCTGTAGTGACTGACCTAGGTGGGGGCCTAGCAAGGAATGACCCCCCACTGTACTCTACATGACTTCATCCTTGCTTAGAGCTTCAATTACCTGTCAACAATTCCCACCTCCTCCATGTCTCTTCTGGGATCAAACTCATAAACACCTGCCTACAAGGCACCTCCCAAGAAGCTTAGAGTGCTTCTAATTTAACACACACAAAGTGAATTTCACCTTTCTTCCCCCAAACAAATTTCCTCCCCAGAGGTCTTTGTCTCAAGGTATGATGAGCTGTTGCAGGGTGCTAACACTCACTCAACACTTTCCTTTACCACCTCCCATCTCAAATCCTCTGCCAAGTTTAAGAGTCTGTCTGTGGCACCTCCATGGCTAACACAGGAATCCAAGCTGGTTACCTCACTGAGCAGCTCACCTCCGTTTAACTTCTCTTGTGCTACTATTGCATTTCTGTTCTACACACAGAAGTGTGATCATTTCAAACTACAAAATTAAGCCACCATTCTTCCTCTTTCCATAGTTCTCAGGTGCTTTCCAAATAAAAACTAAAATTCTGAAGGCTTGCAATAGCTAGACTGATTGTGTGTGTGTGTTGTCTTTTTGAGACAGGGTTTCTCTATGTAGCCCTGGCTGCCCTGGAACTTGCTCTGTAGATCAGGCTGGCCTTGAACTTACAGAAATATGCCTGCCTCTTCCTCTGAAGTGCTGGGATTAAAGGAATACACCACCACACCCAGCACTAGGCTGATTCTTACCCACGTAACTCCAGCCAGAGTAGCCTTCATCTGCCATGGTCCCTTGACCCCCATAGTACCTCTGCACAGCTACTCCTGATTCTGCCTGTTTTTCTCTCTTCTCACCAATTAAAAACTTTTTCCCCCAGAGCTGAAACATCACCTGCTCAAAGCAGCTTTCTCCAAGAGCAGCTTTCAGTAATCTTTCCTAATCATTTTTTGAGACAGTTTTGAGTCCTCCAGACTGTCCTTGAATTTCTAAACAGCCGAGGATGGCCTTCAACTTCTGGTGTTCTTGCCTTTACCTCCTAAGTGTGGGATCTGGTTTTATAGGGTGCTGGGGACTGAAGCCAGGGTTTCATGCATGCTAGGTAAGCATTGTGCCAAATAAACTACATTCCCAGCTCCCCCTCCTTTTACTCTGACCCTTAGTGTACTCTGTGAATCAGGACACACGTGAAGATGGAACAGTGACTTACTCTTACCTCATGACACTGTTTATATAATCTCACTTAAATGTGTTATCTGTCTGAAGTCAATTCCTACTTTGTGATCTCATAGAGCCCTCTAAATACTCAAAACAGTTTTGGATTGTTGTATTGACGGCCATCTTCCTTTTAACCTGTGTTCTCTGTGGGGTTATAGGATATTTCTTAGCATCCACGAGCACTTTGTATGAAACATCTGGGCAATGAAAATACAGATGTGTTGGTAGCACCATCACAGTGACAACGAAGAACTCTACCAGAGCAGCTGTGGTATCAGTGAAAGCTGGTCTAGATGAGAAAGACGGAGAAAGCTTTCACAAAGTTTTTACTTCTCTCAACACCAGGAAGGCAGGTATTCTATTCACTCCTTCTTATGCTCTTAGCACCTAAGTTACAATACCTGGCAAATGGAAAACCAAAAGCCATCTCCCAAAGGATACAGCTCTAATCCTAGCTTCCTCATCCTCACATGAATCAATAAAGCTGAAACTACCTACTGATGTGCAGTTATACAAGTCAAACACCACCTGCCTCAAACGCCTCCAGTTTTGCTTCAGAGATTATGAGAAAACAAGTTTATTCCAAAGCCAAATGGAATCTGCTTTGGAAACAAAATCTTCAGCAGCAGCCAGGTGTGGCACTCAGGAACTTCTGTGTAGATATATACAAAAGTACACAGCTCACTCAAGTTAACTCACAAGGTAAAGCAGAAACATGTATCAGCTGAAAGCAGCATTTTTAAACATATAGTTAAAAAAAGAAGCTAACTGGAAATAAGACACAGTTTGTACTTACCTTGTAATTTCCAGGAGAGCTTCTCTGTGGACAGACTATGAAGACATGAACAGTACAACAGATGGTGTAATCCCAGCTAAGCTTTTTAAAAAGTCACATGGACATGGAAACATAAAGAGTTTTAGAGAGATTAAGCTGGCTGGCTTGTTGCAGCAAATTCTCAGACAGCACAGACTCCACCAAATACTTAGTATTTAACATACAATGACTCTTTCGCTCATGGCTTGTTACTCTTTCCTGTGTTTACCTAATTCCTTAAAAACTTGTGTTAGTCTCTTACAAGTCCTGGTTTGGGGATGTGTGTATTTTTTTTTTCATATAGAATATAATTAATCTGGGCCTGGAGCAGAGGCTCAGTGGTTAAAAGTACTGGCTGCTCTTCTAGAGGACCTGGGTTTGATCCCCAGCATCCATATGATATGGTGGCTCAGAACCATCTGTAACTGCAATCCCAAGGGACTGGACTCTCTTCTGGCCTGTGGGCACCAGGCATGCATGAAGTGCAAACACATACATGCAGGCATAACACTCATAAACATAAAATAGTAAGAAATATTTTTAAGAAAGAATATGATAAATCAACAATTAGTTAACTTTCTGATTTATCTTTGAATTTTATTTCTTCATTTTATTAAACATTGATGTTTAATATATGGAGAATTTAGGTAAAAGTGAAAAATCCAAAAAAAATGAATTGATAAATGGCTGAAGGTAAACAGAATTATAGATCTAAATTCTGCTGATTGAAAAGACTAAGATGACGGGTGGTGGTAGCACACGCCTTCAATCCCAGCACTTAGGAGGCAGAGGCAGGCGGATCTCTGTGAGTTCAAGGGCCAGCCTGGCCTACACAGTGAGTTCTCGAAAAACTAAAAAAAAAAAGAAAAGAAAAGAAAAAAGCAACCTAAGAAATGACCAAGGGTTATTGTAGTCAGGGGTACAGCACTCACCCGCATCTTTCCAAACCTGGAAAGGAACAATGGCAGCTGCTGCTACAGCTCACAGGCAGGCAATATACCAGGAAACTTAGAAAACGAAAAATGGACAAAAATAACGTTCTCTCTATAAGAGCCTTGCCGACACCAAATATAGATCAGGAGTAGCTTTTCTCCACCCAGAGTTCAACACCTCCTTTTCTGGGTCAGTTGCTGAATCTCCCTAGTTCCTGCCCATCGATGCTGGTATCCACGGTGACAGGGCCATACTGTCACAACTCATACAATCCATTGCTGCTCTTCCTGCAGCTCATCTCAGAGCAGGAAGTGAAGAGTTCAAAGGAAAAGGTACATAGGCCTGTCGGTCAGAGGAAGCTAACTGTATCAGACCTTAAAACTCATGAGCTCAGACACACTGGGAAAAAACAGCTCGTTCCCTAGCTGTCCGGTATAAAGCAGTTCTGTTCCCTAGGCGTACAGTAGAATGCACAACTGAGCAATACATATTAAACTACAAAAAGGGACAAGGGTGTTAGTATGTCACACCTAAGGGCTCCCAATTCCACATCATTTCCAAAGTTGATGGTGATCTTTCTTGCTATCCAGAGTCAGATTTTACAGCCAAAGTTTTGCATTTACAATCATTTTTCTGCAGCAAACACCTGTTTATTAAATTCGGAGTGAAATGCTTTAGCAATGTGAAGATGAAATGTGTTAAATGATTCGAGAGAGGATAAATCAAGGGGCAAAGGCTCAAATGAAAAGTGAAAATGGTATTTATTTAGCTTTTAGGAAATTAAATAACAAAATCCAGAATAAGCAAAACAAAAACCATAACATGTCATATGATTGATCATGTCCAAGCACAATAGCTCTTATTAATGAATATAAAAAATAAAATTTACCATTCATATTTGCTCTTTTCCCAACTTTTACTTATGGATATTTTTAGAAGCTTGAGCTAAGGGGGGAAAAAAAATCCCAGAGCTTCCCCAGTCTCTACCATGTGACTGAGATTATGGTCCCATAGGGAAACACGTTTCTATTCCTGGAGACCCCACACAGCTAGATCCCCCAGAACTCTATAGACTGGCGCTTTCATGAGGAACACAGGCACTGTCTGTCAGAGCACGAGCCGATCTGGTCTGGCCCTTGGGTTTTCTAAGCTCTCCACAGGACAAACAACAGTTCTAAGCCGTCAGCATTCCTGGCAGCCCAGTCTACAGCCACTGCCATGGTCCTCAGGAGCAGCCTCCCAACTGCACCCGAACTGGGGTTAACAGAACTGAAGGTCAAACTCTGACCTGCACTCCTGGGAGCTGGAGGGCAGTTGGTACGGGAAGATCAGGAGTAGTGGCTGCTACCTCTCCTCAGTGAACCTTCAAGCAGTAACCAAGTGCTGACTGTACTTACCCACCAAAATACAACAAACTACAGCAAATGAGCAGGCCACACCAGACCAAGCCCCTCAAAACAGAGGCAGATCTAGTGAATGAAGGCCACTGCCGTGCTAATAACCTCAGTTCATCTAGGCCCTTTCCTGATGAACCTTATTATCTCCTGCTGTAAGAGGCACCTGGCCAGGGCAGAGAACAGAAGGAAGCAGGACTCCAGCCAGGACAATGCCACATGGGGCTGAAGTTGTGCAGAAGACCACAGCAGAGATGACAGCATCACTAGTATCTAGAGCTGCAGTGCTCGCCTGTGGGACCACGCTCCTGGAACCTCTTAATGCAGCTTAACAGCCGTTGCCCAGATGTCGTTGCTGGGGATCGGGGGAAGGACCCATCCTTGGGGAACGGAGTTGCCTTTAGGATGATCAGACGGCACCAGGTACTGATCCCAATCATGCCTTAATAAGAACATTACAGAACAATGTTTATTTCTGGTTTTCCCCAAGCAAGATATTCAGAAACTGTATTTCATATCTAGGATACTCTTTTCAAATGACATATGTACTAACCTGCTACAAAACTGGGTTTCTAGGAAGTATGCCTAGGGTCACATTAATGTACACATTTAAGGAAAAGCTTAAAAGTTTTTAAACTCTGTAAACAGCCAAACAATAAATGTACAGTTGACACTTATCGTTTGCAGAATCTGTATTTGTAATCTCTCTCTCTCTCTCTCTCTCTCTCTCTCTCTGAGACGAGGCTGGGTCGAGGCTGGCCTTAAACTCCTTATCCACCTGTCTCCACCTCCCAAGTGTTAGGGCTACAGGCATGAGCCACCACACTTGGCTATACTAGCAAATTTAAATCATACCATGTGGCATTTTCTTTTTTTTTTTTTTTTTTCCGAGACAAGGTTTCTCTGTGTAGCTTTGCGCCTTTCCTGGAACTCACTTGGTAGCCCAGGCTGGCCTCGAACTCACAAAGATCCGCCTGCCTCTGCCTCTCAAGTGCTGGGATTAAAGGCGTGCGCCACCACCGCCCGGCCCATGTGGCATTTTCATGGACAACCACAAATGCAGAGAAAGAAGAAAAAATCTGTCACATTCTGCTTTCGTCTTCTGGCTTTATGGTACAAATCAGTGTCCTTTTCGTGGCCTGCTCTGTGACATGTGGTCAGTTTTGTGCTTCTAGATTATAGACAGTTAGCCCTGATGCGATGCTTATAATCAACAGCATACATTAAATTATTGTCTTCAAACAGACACATGAAACAAGGTGGTGATCAGCTAATAAAAAAAGTAAGACAAAGGCTGGAGAGATGGTTCAGCTCTGAACACTGGCTGCTCTTCCAGAGGATCCAGGTTTGACCTCCAGCATCCACATGGGAGCTCACGACTGTCTGTAACTCCAGTTCCATAGAATCTGATGCCTTCTTCTGGCCTCCACAGACAGCAGGCACACATATTGTACAAACATACATTCAGGCAAAATACCCAATCACATAAAATTAAAAAAAAAAAAAAAAAAGTCAAGACAAGACAAGAGGCTCAGCTGTCTCCTTTAGGAGCAATGTCCAGTATTCTGTGACTCAATATTCACAGTAACTTGAGTACACACCCCTGTCATCAATAATAGGTTTAAAGGCTAAAACTGTGTATCAGACAAAGTTAAAACTCTTCCTGAAAAATAAATTTGATATGCCAGAAAATTCCTTCCCAAGATTGAGAAATTACTGGAGTGTTGGAAGGAACTTCAGTTATTTTCAAGCCATTCTTTGCGACCCCTATGTCCTAAGATGTTTTAGCCTAGAGACAACAAAATGCTTCTAGGTAACAAGTTTATACTGCCTGGGACATCTAATCATTTACTTCATCTTACCCACTGACTACTCAAAAGACTGCATGTGGGCAAGAGGCTTTTCTCAAGCTCAAAGGCCACATTCTAGTCCACCATCTCCATTTTATATGTGAGGGCATCACAACCTAGACAGCTGAGAATTAGCCAGCTCCTGAGTAACTGGTTCAGCTGAGAGCATTGGGCTTTAACCTGCAGGTAGTCAGGGGTCAGCCCGAGCCTTAGCCTCCAAGGGCAACTATTCAGGAAAAAAGGTTTCTCTTCTTGGGTTGACTTAGCACAAGAGAATGAAGAAAACAAGGCCAGCTATGGTGACGCAGGCCTTTAATCCAGCACTGAGGAGGTGGTGGCAAGTAGATCTGTGAGTTCAAGGACAGCCTGGTCTACAGAGCAGTCATAGCCAACTTTCTTAACCTGTTCAAATGGAGATACTGACTTCCAAGAATTAATGAGGACTTTTAAGATACAAGCAGCACTCTTGAAATTCGGCAACACTACACACGCTCAAAAGGACCTTTTTAAAAAAAGATGTAGCAACAGACCTCAACAGTGGAAGCATTTTATCAAGAGCCTGCTGCTACCCAAGACAAAGGGACACAAAAGGCTGCCCTTCTGACCTTATCTGAATGAGCGCAGGCAGGGAGTGCTCGGCCTGGAGGTAATACTGGCGGAAGGGCTGTAAGAGGTGAGCAAGTGGGAAGTCATCTGAAAGAGAAGGGCACACGTCACCTTGCTTGCTGTTCAGAGTGTACAATTATGACAACAGGCTAACTTCATCTCCTCGAGAACTCTGACCTCCACCATGTTGTTGAGAAGCTCAATTTGTAGTCAGGATTGCCTTTCAGCTCAAGTTGGGTTTCTCACAATAAAAGAACCGTCAACTTAGATCTTTCCTCCGTCTCCATTGGCAGGGTAAACTTACCCGGATCTCCAAATAACTTGGATTCAATTTCTCGCTTCTGAAGTAAAAGTCTCTCTCTCTCTTTTCTCTGTTTCTTTTCTAATTCTCTTTTCCTCTCTTCCTCCTGTTCTCCTTCCAGCATAACCCGGAGGGCTCTCTCTTCAGCTTCATACAGTTCAGAGCGCTTTTTAATGAGTTTTCTCAGCCGCTGAAGATGGTGCTCAAAAGTCTCATCCGCTGAGGCAGGAGGACAGACCCCTGTGCAAAAAGAAGTAAATGGAGGTTCCTTTGCCTGTCCATTCCTAGGCAGTAAAAGAAGAGTAAGAGGAGCACCTGTGCAGCACCTGCCTTGTGTTTGCACACACTTCCTAAGACAGCAGGGCACCGACTGAGAAAACAGATCACCACCTGCCACTTTCCAGGAGAGGCAGGTCTGCACCTTCTCCGTCTATCTCTCTGACCTATTTTGGTTTCTTTACTGATCCTCACTTTGACATCCTCTGGAAGGTTGTCTTTTGGCTCTCATATCATTCTATAATCTCAAGGTCATTACAACTCATGCTACTTGCTGATGAACTAACTCATTTGTGTTGGGAGGGTTGTACACACACACACACACACACACACACACACACACACACACACACACACACACACACACACAGAGGAGGACATTAGGTGTCCTGTTCTATCATTCTTTGCCTTGTTCCCCTGAAACCTTGTTCTCTCACTGAACCTGGAGCTAGGTTGGCACCTAGCAACCCCTGCCATCCTCCTGAGTACAACCCTGCACTGGGACAAAGGCATGCGTAACTACATCTGTGTAGACCATAAGTTCCTTAAACTTGACCAGTCAACTCAAGACTGTTCTCCTTGTTTCTGTCTCAGTAGGAGTGGCATGATCATTTGTTCAGCAGACCAGGTTAGAATCTTGAAATCACCATAAAACAAACAAAGAAAAGGGAGAGGTGTTTGGTTTTTTGTAAGAGAATTTCAAACAGCAACTACTAATCTTCCCTCTTACATACAACTGCCCTGAAAGAACCAGTGAGAGCATAGGATTCTGAATACACTGGAGGCTGACTTGTAGAAAGCAATCCGTTAGTGAATGAGTCTGGCTCAATGCACAGCAGTTACACCTCAATAAAACCTTATTAAGGATCTAAAAGTTCTGTTTTCATAGTATTTTCTTCTTTATCTAATTTTTTGAATTTTTTTTTTTTTTGTTTTTGTTTTTTTGAGACAGGGTTTTTCTGTGTAGTCTTGGCCGTCCTGGAACTCACTCTGTGGACAGGCTGGCCTCGAACTCATAGAGATCCACCTGACTCTGCCTCCCAAGTGCTGGGATTAAAGGTGTGCACCACCATCACCTGGCATCTAAACTTTTTTATTTTATGAGTAAGTATAGGCACATTCATGTCATGGCATGCATGTAAAGGTCACAGAATAACTTTCAAGAGTTGGTTCCCCCTTTCTATAGTGGGGCCCAAGGTTCAAATTCAGAGCTTCAGGCTTGCCCAGCAAATGCTTTTATCTCCTGAGTCATCTTGCTGGCCCTGGTGTCCTATTTTAAACCATACAGGGGAAACTATTAGTCAGACTGGCATTTGGCAACTTGTACATGTTGTGATGCAATTTCCTACAGGAGTAAAACATGCCACATGTAACTCTAATTCCAGGATATCGACACCCTCTTCTGACCTCCACGGGTACTTACACACACATCATGCATACAGACAGCCACACAAACACAACATTAAAAATATTTAAAAAAAAATTTCTGAGCTACTGTTGTCAAGACCAGTTACTCTAAAGAGTACAAATAATTAAGTACCAAATGTTCTTCCTCCAAAAATATTTGCAAGCCAGGCACAGAGGCCCAGGCCACCTCTGTTGTGACCTCTACAACAGAGAAGCTGAGGCAGGACAACTGTCACAAGTTCAAAGCCAGCATGAGCTGCAGAGCTGAGATTCTATCTACAAGAAACGAAAGACAGGGAAAGGTAAGAAAAGGAAAACACTCCCACCACGTTACGTGTACGACATCTGGATGGGGAGGAACTAGGACGGAGGAGGAGGAAGGGGGGAAAGGAGGAGAACTGCAGACTGTCCTTACCTTTCCTTGCTGCGGCTTCTTTCCTCAGTTTCCTCAGTTTCTCTAAAGCACGCAGAATGTCCACCATTCTTTTAGTGTCTGATTGTTTTTTCCTTACTTCAGACAAGACCCCATCAGCAGCCGCTTTGAGTTCCTGCTCCTGAAGGGAAAAAGAGCCACAAGAACTTGTATTAGGAGCCTCCTCACAGCAGATTAGCCCCCCCTGGAGACAAGCTTTCAGAGGATCAGGCCGTCCACAACAGACCGCTGAGTCTATGTTTCTATTTCCCGGGCCTGGCATGCTACACTGCTTCAGTCAAGGGCTTCTTTTCCTGGTTAACTAGACAACCATGTTGCTGCTTTGTTTGCTGAGACTGTCGTCCGTCTGTCCGTCCATCATCCCCCGCCCCCATGGAACCCAGGCTGGCTTTGACTGAACTCCCTGTCTTCTTACCGCAGCCTCCCACTGACATGATCCACCTCTCCCAGATGATCACACAGCCTTCTCCCCTTTTGGGTTTTGTTTTATTTCTAAGAGATGGTCTTACTCTGTCACCCAGACTGGCTTCAAACTACAGCATTCCACCTGCCTCAGCCTCTAGGTGCTGAGATCACAGATGTGAGCCACCACGCCCAGCTCCATATAACCTTCTTAGAGGGGAACCTCTCCTCTCCGCAGCTCAATACCTGCACTGAGTTCTTGTCTCAGTGTTTCCAGGTGTGGTCCAGGATTGCCTGCATCCAATTTACCTTGTCAAGCTAAAGTTCTATTAAAAATGCAGATTAACAGACCTGATTAATCGGGCTCCCAAGGAGGACAAGAAACGGATCTGGAAAAGCCTAGGACTCTACAATGTCTCAGAGTAACACTAAGTTTGTCCTCCTCTGCTCCCAAAGATCCCAAAGATCGCTTCCACAATCATCTCTCCCACACTGGAGCCAGCCTTCCATATCCTCACCCGCTTGCCTAGTTCTCTCCACCTGTCAAGTGAGCGTCTGCAGTCCCCCATCACAGCCAGTGCCGACGCCTCTTCACTCTCCTGCTTGGAGAGCCGCAACTACCTGTAGCTGTTGCTTCACTCTAGCACTGCTTCTAAGGCTCAGAGCTCAGCGTCACTCCGTTACCTACGGGGCCTTCCTCAAATGAACCAGATATTCTCCCCGGGCTCCTTACACCACCTGTACTGACATGCTCCCCTCAAGGCTCTACGCAATCAAAGAACAGCTGTATTTTATTCCTCTCTAGCCCTGCTATCAGACACTAGGCCCAGTACCTAATGGGCCCTTACTAAACGTTTGCTGAAGTGACTCTAATTTCATCAGATTCAAGTACTGCCTCCCTAGTGCTGACATTCCTGAGGGTACAATGCTAAAGTTTGCTATCAATATACTTCCCAGCAATGCTATACTGGTCTCTAGGACAGTGGTAGACACAGGGAAAAGGGAGATTGTACTGGCTAATTTCATGTCAACTTAACACGAGCTAGCTAGAGTCCTTTGGGAAGAGGGACACTCAATTGAGTGTCCAATTGTGGGTGGTGCTACTGCTGTGGAATAATCCTTCTGTACAATGTGAATATGTATTACTCTCATTGGTTAATAAAAAGCTAACAGGCTGGTAGCTGGGCAGGAAGTTAGGTGGGAAAGCCAAATTGAGAATTATGGGAAGAAGGAGGGCAGAGTCAGGAGAGACGGTAGCCAGTTGCTGAGCAAGCAGGACGTATAAAAATGAGGTAACAAGCCATGAGCCATGTGGCAAAGCTAAATAGAAACATGGGTTAATTTAAGTGTAAGAGTTAGCTAGTAACAAGCCTGAGCTATCGACTGAGTATAATTCATATTCATCCTCTGAGTCAGTTATTTGGGACTGGGCTGTCGGTACAGGAAATTTCTGCCTATATGCTACCCATGGGCAGGTGGTCCTGGGATATATAAGAAGGCAGGCTGATCAAGCCCTGGAGAGTAAGCCAGTAAGCAACACTTCTCCACGGTTTCTGCAGCTCTTGCCTCCAGGTTCTAGCCCTGTTTGAGTTCCTGTTCTGACTGCCTTTAATGATGGACTAGGATGTAGAAGTGTAAGTGAAATAAACACTTTCCTCCCCAAGTAGCTTTTGGTAATGCATTTCATCACAGCAATAGAAATCCTAACTAAGACAAAAGTGTTAGCTGATTGTGGAGAGTAGAGGGGCAAAAGAACCCTTAGCACTGTCCCAACAAGACCCAAACAAGGACACCAATTGACACGTTAGCATGGAAGGGGGAAAGCTCCAAAAGCCTCCACCCTAGACACCTACAGGCAACTGGGGAATGCTCAGAGCAAGAGAAATGTCTTCCCCAAGGGCTAACAGCTCAATTTATTACCAATACCATGTGGTCAGCCCTGAAATCATACACATACAAGTAACATTAAATGTACTGGTCAGGTTGTATTTATGTATATATGTAACAATAAGTAAAGAAAGAAGCCATGAATCTGAAAGAGAACAAGGGAGGTGCATGGGAGAGGTTGGAGGGAATAAACGGAAAAAGGGAAATGATGTAATTATATTTTCAAAAATAAAAAATATATATTCTAAAAAAGCAGCAGTGGGGCTGAAGAGATAGCTCAGCAGTTAAGAGCACTTGTTACTCTTTCAGAGGACCAAGGTTCAATTCTCAGCACCCATATAGTGGTTCACAATCATCTGTAACTCCAGTTCCAGGGGATCCAATGTCCTCTTCTGACCTCCATGAGCACTAGGCACACATGCAGTGCACATACAAACATGCAGACAAAACACTCATAAAAAAATGAATCTAAAATAATAACAATAACAACAGCATTCAAAGGTAATGAGGATGCCTTCAGCCAACACTTGGCAAATTTTTCTCCCTGGCTCTACTGAAGAACATGAGACAGATAAGCTCTGAAATCCGATAACCTAGACCTACGTCTGATGTAATATTGGTATAAACTTGTGGGACTGGTGTCAAGTTAACGGTTTTAAGTCTCAAGCTATAAAATTAGGTAACAAATTTCTCAGGGTTGTAGGTAGGACATTATAAGTGTGGTGTCTACTATAGATGTGAGTGCTGAACTGGGGAAGGCAAGCTAGAAAACAGGGTAGCAACCAGGGACACCAGTGCATTTGCGTTATGCACACTCTCCTCTTACAATAATGCCCCTGGCATCAAGCTCCTTTGCCTCTCCAAACAATGCACCTAGCAACCTCAGACCTCCATCTTTACACATACTCCTCCTCACTAAACAATGGAATAGGTTTCTTCTCCCCTAATGACCATTGAACTTGGACAGTTTCTATTCAAACATATTCCCAATCCTACTAGGAGGGCCCATCCAGCTGGAACTGGTTTTTGGTGCATCCACAGTAAGGAAAAAGGTAAACCTGTGTCCAAGTAAACTTTCAGAGTAACCTACTTACCATCTTATGCCTATACACACGCGAAGTGCTTATGATTAAAATCAAATGCATCACGGGGAGGCACATAGAGTAGAAAAGATCATAGGGCCTAATCTCTCAATCAAAATAGAGAACCATCTTCATTAGACACATTAGTAACCAAGTTCCTCCTCTATAACCCTACAAAAGGAAGTGCCAAAAAACAACCGGAGACTTTTGAGTATCTTCTCTCGTGTGGACCCTGTGGCTGCCAATCTTGACAGTGTATT
>CABHPR010120593.1:0-14533 GCA_902168415.1 Peromyscus melanophrys | reverse complement strand
GGGGGGGGGGGGGGGGGGGGGGGGGGGGGGGGGGGGGATCCTTGCTACTGAGCCCCATCCATGCAGCCCAGCCCAAACACCCTCCCTTCTCCACAGCTCACCACGAATTGGGTCCAAAGTCACTGCTAAGCGCAACCTAAGGTGCTCCCCACCGGGGTCCCTACAGCTGTCTCCGCGGGACTTTATCAACCCAGGATTCGGCTGGGGAATCCAGGGCCGTGGGAATCTGGCCATGGGAATGCAGCCATCGGATTGCTGGTTACCTTGGCATCCTGGGCCACCAAGTGGCTGTGTCCGGAGCAGAAGAGCTCTGCGCCCTGCTTGCTGTAGCGCACTCAGCCCCACGCAGCGGCAACCTCAGGTTCCACGGCTCAGGACTTCCTATGTCGCCTCTGCGCCCTAGATCACCCGCAGGACCTCCTGGTCCAACTGTGCCCTGGACTCCAAGGCACCTAGCGATGCTCCCAGCCTCCGCGGGGTGGAGGGCTCAATGACCTCCGCCCCTTCCTTGTAGTTCTCCTCTCCGCCCCTTTTCCTACCAGCACCGGGTAAGGCTAGCTACTCGGATGCTTTGGTCACCCAGCAGCGGCAGACAACACTTTCAGCCACCAGACAGCTACGGAAAGTTTTGCTCTAAGCTCATTTCCAAACGAAAAAGGCCATTTCTGAGGCTGGAAGACAGGAACAAGGAGGGCCAAGAAATGTCTAGACCCTGGTGTGTTTGATTGTGGGATGCAGCTTACAGAATAAACTCGGAATTCCAAGTCCAACCAGAAGGGGTCACAGGGAGAAAGGGCTGCCTGTTTGAAAGAGAACTTCGTGGCAGATATCCTGAGGGAGTGAATAAAAAGAATTCTGGCCAGCTGCTGTACGCGGAACAGCCTTGGGTTCCACTGTCCCAGCTCAAGCCCATCTGGGTAAGAGAATGAGGGAGCCCTGTGAGTAGTATCCCTGAGCACCCGTTGGCCTGGGATTGGATAGCATCAAAGTCCTTGAAAGAATTTCTGGTGACATCCGCAACAAAGGATGTGCACCTAACAGATTTTGTAAAAATTAGTTTATGATCAAGTACAGATACGCTTATTTTTCATTAAGAGTTGTTATTTGAGCCATGTTATATCATAAGTGTATGGTGTGAACTTGTACAGTGTGAGGTTTTTTTACACTCTAATTGCTTTTTAGCTGATGGCACAACCCCCCACACCTGTTAACATCTCATTTCCCATCTCAACACTTAGCGTGATTCTATTACTGCTCTTAATTTCTCTTCTGAACTTAGTAAGATGCTGTCACTTGCTGGGTGAAGAAAAAAGAAACAGGGCCACATTTAAATGAACCCGTTTCTCCCTTCCAGAACTACAAGGCACTTCTAAATTCCTGAAAGTTGCAAGGGATCATAAAGTGCAAAGGCAAGATAAAATAAATTAGCCATTAACTGTAGAACAGAGCAATTGCACACTTTCCTCCTGTGGTGGAGACAGAGAATTTTTTATTGATATTATCATAGCATGTTTTAAACTGTTACTTGGGTATGGTCAGAGAATTGAATGTTTTAATTAGTTAAAAAAAAAAATAGTGTGCCTGGATGGCCAGTATCCAAAGAACAACCATGTCATAAGCCACTCTGAAAATGTGACACCGAGCGCCACTCTTTCTTTTAATGATTAACAGTACTTAGTCACCATACTGCATGTTGATGGTTTTTTCTTGTTTTTCTCTCACTAACATGAACCTCTACAGAGTTCTTACCCATCCTCCCTCTGTCCTCACCGGAACAACATCTGGACTCTCACCAAACCTTTGAATTAATAAACTCTCATCAGCATTTCCATTTCGGAGCTCTGTAGCTTGAAGACAGGGGCATCGCACACCAGCTGCTGTGACACTGGTTATGGGATAGAAAAACATGCTTGCTCATTCAGTGTCAAACTGTAGCTCTTAATAAAATCAAAGCAATAGTGATTCCTTCTTTCAAAGTGCTACATAATTGCATCATTTTTTCAATCTACTCTCTGTTATTGGAATTCCTTCTTTAGAACCCCATTCCTTCACCAAGACATAGTTCACCTGAGTGCTCATGAAAAAGTGCTCAAGACAAACTAGACACATTGATATGATCAGGGTAAGCTGCTATGGAAGAGTAAACAATTAACAATTGTCAATGATGCACCCCAAGCCCATGTGCAACCCAAATCCCCAAAGGTAGCTCTTGAAAACTGGTAGATCCACAGAAAGGAAAGCTTTCAGACCAAAACCTAAGAGGAGAGAGTAAGAGGCTGGCAAACCCTTCTCAAATGCAGTTTAATTTTATTGTTGCATGTGAGAAGTTGACACTCCTGTAAAGGTATTTATGGACACATCCATTCAACAGATTCGGTGAGAATTAGCCCTCTGCCAGCACTGTTTCTAGGAGAAAAACGTAACTCCTGTGTGAGCAAGCACAGAGCCCTGGACTGTATGGTTCTGCTAGGAAGTGAACGTGCTCCTGAGGCAAGCATGTGACGGGGTTTAGAACACCAGCACTCTCCTTATATTGAATGGAGACAAAACTGAAGCCAGCTTTATCTCCACTCAGAAGAAGGTAATGCACTGCATATGTGTGCTTAGCAATCACCACTCAGGATTAGACATGGAGCAATTTAAACAGAAGATGTGCACTCTCCATGACTTTGAAATAGAAATAAAACTCCATAAAAATCAAGAAGGAATTGTAGCTGGAGAGTTTTCTCTCCAGGTCCCGCCAAGCCCAGGCAGTCCGACAGCCCACTTATAAAATAAACACACAGACACTTATATTATTTAAACTGTTTGTCCTAATGGCTCAGGCTTTCTAGTTCTTACATCTTAAATTAATCCATTTCTATAAATCTACACCTTGCCACGTGGCTCGCGGCTTACCGGCATCTTCACATGCTGCTTGTCATGGCGGCGGCTGGCAGTGTCTCCCTCCGCCTTCCTGTTCTCTCAATTCTCCTCTCTGTTAGTCCCTCCTATACTTCCTGCCTGGCTACTGGCCAATCAGTGTTTTACTTATTGACCAATCAGAGCAGCACATTTGACATACAGACCATCCCACAGCAAGGAATGTTGAGAATTGAGTTTTTGTCATTTTAATTAAACTGCCTACAAAGGTTTATTGGAATTTGCCATCAAGATTAATGGAGGAAACATGCTCCACTTTGGTTGTTATGAAAATAAAAACTTTAGTCTTTTCATTTTTATTTTGTAAATACTTGATACATAAAAACTAATATATGTAATACATTTGTGAGTAGTGAATTCTAAAATTATAATAAAGTTAACCAATGGATCTAATCTAATAAGGGAGGGATTGTGTTAGCTTCCTAGAGCTGTGTAACCAAGTACCACACACTGGGCAGTATAAATAATAGAAATTCAGGATTCAAGCATGAGTGTCTAGGATCCAGGTTCCAGAGGCAGCAAAGAAAGGACAGGTTCAAGGTTAGAGAAAGCCTTCGAGGGACCCCTGCTCTGAACAAAGCAGAAGGTACAGTCTGGGCACATGTAGCTGTTTAGGACTTTAAAAACACTCAGATGAATACATCTTGATTAAGGAATGGGATTCTTGAAGCAATTCAAGTAATAGATGCAAAGTAGGTTGGAAGAATAATTCAGTTTATGAAATCCCTTGAAAAAGAAACCACTGTTGTTCTGACTTTATTAAACAGGTGCTACAATTTGACATTGAAAGAGTGAGAATTTCTTTTCTCTCCACACCAAGAGCTGTGATACAGAGCAAACAATTCTATTCACTCAGCCATCAGCCTCATCTCTCCTCCGTATGAGGAGGAAAACTGTGCAGACTGCCATTCATGTGTGAGCTGAAGGAACTTGTCACAGGCTGGGCACAAGACAGGAGATCCAAAATACCTTTCTTTTTAAAAAAAAAATATTTTTAAATTACATTTATTTAGTTGTTTTGTGTGCATGTAGGGGGGTGTGGTGCATGAGTACAAACATATTATAGGATGCATGTGAAATTCAAAGGATAATTTGGGGTCATAGTTTCTCTCCTTCCATCCTGTGGGTATCAGGGATCAAATTCAGATCATTGGACTTGGTGGCAGATGCCTTAACTGTTGAACAACCTCCCTGCCCTCTGAAATATCTTTCTATTCAACTTCTTCTCCTCAACTTTCCTTTCTTTTTATTCCCTAGCCTTTCTACACTGTCACCATAAATAGTTAACAACAACAAAAAAATGTCATAGCTGGCCTGAGATGTTGTGTAAGAATGTGGATTGGATATTGCAAAACCTTCTGCACCCAAACCAAAACAATGCAGACGTCTGTCTTTTTTTTGGTTTATTTCTCAGCAGCAACCTTGGATATAAAGGACAGCACTCTATGTTTTATTAAACCCAGGGCTACATGAAGACTTGGGAAGAATACCAGCCTGTGGTCAAACAGATTTGGTTTTCTCACAATATGCTTGGTGTTCAAGAAACTAAGATACTTGACCTCTTTATGCTTAGGGTCACACATCTGTGTTTAAGTTGCTTAATTAACTCATTCATTTATTCATTTGTTTCTAAAGACCCACCATAGTATATAAAGTTGACAGTAATACAATGACAGCAGATTGACAGTTAGCCTACAACATATACATCGGTCTTTCTTGTACAGTACAGATTCCTGAAGACTGACTAGTAGTCAGTTGTTGTCTGAGTGATCAGAGCAAGAATGTAAAAGATGGAGAGAATCACGTATGAAGTCCTACATATTTCAGAAGCTAGGGACATGAGCTGAAGCAAAGACTTCAAAAAGTAAGGGATAAGAGGCAAGTCTTGGGGGAGAAGTAACTGGGTAGACTGGGAAGGGTCCTGGAAGCTAGGTTAAGTAGGAAAGAGTTGATGAGAACACTTCCCATATAGTACTTCCCAATGGGACTAGAGTTCAGAGGGGCCTATAGACCATTATCTCCTTTCTGGAAGGTTGACAATGTTGATTAATTTTTTTAAATAAAGGATTCTGTTCAACATTTGTTTAAAAGCTTTCCCAAAAGTGGTATGTGTGAAAAATATTATCCTCTTGTGGACTGAGATTCCAAGAAGTTGTTTGGTGGGAGGGTGGGGGTGGGGATGTATTTCCATTGTAAATGAGGGACTACTAAAATCACATGGTGTTATATAAAGATATAGCAACAGCTATCATAGACAGAGCTCTAGATACCTTTAAACTACTTAATTTAATCCTTGTAACAAGGCTGTGGTGTAGATAGTCATATTATGTCTTTTCATCATTACAAGGAAGAAAACAAGGATTAAAGAATCTGGTAATGTCCTTAGGTTACATACCATTATCATGTGTGGAAAAACTTAAACTATGAACTTGGTCAATGTGCTTCATGGCTGGCATACCATAGGCCAATCTACGTACATGGTAAGGTAGGTCAAACAAGAGTCCAAAGAGACCAGAGACAATTAAGAAGGGGATTGTTACTGTAATTCTGGCAAGAGTTATTGCAGATGCAACCATAGTCAGGCCATGCTGGAATAAGTATGACTTCTAGGCCAACATGACTGAGGTTTTTATCCATAGACAACCCTGTGAGGGTGTAACACACAGTGTTCACACACATGTGAAAATCAAGGTATAAACTGGAGGGATGCGGCTGCAGAGCTAAGATCACCAGCCAAGCATCAGGCAAGAACATGGCAGGGAACAGATTCCCCAGCACATCTCTCAGAGGACCTAGCCTCGTTGCCACCTTCACTTTGGGATTCTAGCCTGCCACCATATGAGACACTAAATTTTTAGTTTTCCTTAAACTCACTGAAGGCGCTGAGGAAAGCCTTGAGCTTCTGACCCTCTTGCTTCATGTCTCAAGTGCTGTGGTTACAGGTGTGCACTCTTGTTCAGTGCCAAGATCAAATCCAGAGCTCTGTACATGTTAGATGAGGATACCAACTGAGCTACACCCCTAGCTCCAGTTTATGTTGTTTATACTACCCACTTTGTGGCACTTGGTTACACATCTCTAGAAAACAAACATAATCTTTTATTGGCTATTCGATTTATTGGTTAATTTTATTATATTCTTGACAATCAGCTCATGCAGTCTCATTGATCATGGAGCCCAGTGGTTGCTATGTTTAAAGTCAACACTGGCCGGTCACCATCCTGACATCTTAATCATTTTGCCTTTAAGTTTATATTTTGTAAGTGTACAGAATATCAACAGAACAAAAGAGCCTGAGGCAGGAACCTGGAACCCCATCTCAATATAGTCCTGCTTTCCCAAGAAGGTTCTCCCTGGAAACAGCCTCTCACCCAGAACTTTCCTATTCCCAATGCCCTATATGTTATTCTCTCTCCTTTCTCACCCATGCCCAGTAACTGTTCCTACCCTTCCCTGGGGAACAGTTTGGTCTCAAGCTGGATAGCATTAATCAAGGCCACAGATAACCTGTGGCAACTCCATGCCAAGGGAGGGGAGAAAGATTCTCTAGTGCACTCTCACCTAGATACTGGCACAGAGGCTTGAAGATTTTCAGATGTCACCACTACAGCATGAGTTAGAGTGGTGGGGACAAGAACTTAGGACATAACTGGCTCAGGAGGCCCATCACAACTCTGCATGGACACATACACAGTCATTCCCTTGGGTGCTGTACTTAAAAGACAAACTCATGATTTATCAGGCTCAACAATGCACAGATGCACCCCAAACCACTAAGCAGGAGCCTTTGCTGCCTGTGAGGATCAGTGCTGGCCCCATAAGGATCCCTACATTCTAAGTGATGGCTGTCAGCTTTGTGCCTATGAGGCCCCTGATTCTTCCACCCAAACACTTTGACCCTGTCTTAAGTCTTTCTCCTCTAACCACTTAGAGTCACATTGGAAAGGGGGGGGGGGTGACAGAATAGAATAAAACTTACAAAATTCTGAAGATTTTCAAATCAAGTGAAGTGTTCTATTTGTATTTAAATTAACATTGTACAATAAAGATGGACAGTAAGTTCGTGATAGTAACATGACATTGTAATTTTATTTACTTTGAGTATATTGCCAATGGCCTGCCTTCCTCCAATTAGGCCTCTTCTAAATGTTCCACCACTTTCCAGTAGCTTCACAGGCTGGGTACCCAACTCAACACAAGAGCCTTTTAGGGGCTTCTAAGGTTGAAGCTATAGTATAGAATGAATCAATGAAAACCAGAGAAGTTATTATTGATTCATCCAAAGAATAAGGTTGAAAAAATATTGATAGAAAGGCATTGCCATCCTTAATTTTCCAGATGATTCTCCAATCTTCCAAACGCCTCATGTCCAACTGTAGCAAAGTGTCATACATTTTTGACACCTTACTCTAATAAAAATAACACAAGTTCCTGTTGTGAAACTTCAAGCTGGAAATCAAAAGCACAATATTGTGATGAATTTTTAAATATATAGCGAGATGGGGTCTAGAAAGATGACTTAGTGCTTTACCTTATATTAACAGAAATATTAACCTCATATAAAAACATTAAGTTGATACATACAATTAACTTTTATAGATTCCTTCTACAGTACAAATGCTTTCAAGCTAAGTTCCTGGGGCTAACTGATTCTAGCTGTTTTGTTATTACTTCGTTGATAACTAAGTTGGTTTTCTGCTGCTGTAACAAAATATCAGAAGCAGTCAACTTGGGGAAAAGTTTGTTTGGGCTCCAGTTCCTAATAAATTGACCCTGTTGTTTGGGGCTGTGGTGAGGTACGACATCATGGTAGGAGGCGCATGGCAGGACAGTGTCCACCTTATAATGGCCAGGAAGCAATTATAAGAAGAAAAGGGAAATGAGTTTCAATAGCTCCTTAAAAGGAGCTATCATCTTTCATCTGTGTCCCATCTCAAGGGGTGACACTGCCTCCCAATAAGGCCATAGACTATGGACTAAGACTTCTACACTTGTATTCTCAGACTTCTTGGGTCTGTCTCCTAACCTTGGAGTAATTCCAATTACCCAGACCAGGACTCTACTTAAACAAACTTGATCACCTTCAGTCTAATTTCTCAGTTCCTCTTTAATCCTACCTCAAATTATACCACACAGAGTTAATTGTTAATCCACATAAATTAAGCAACACAAAGTCTTCCTAATATTCAAATTTGGGGTTAACTTCTTTGATTAATTTCCAATTAATCATCAGTAAGTATTCTCTCTCTGTAGTTGACAAGACCTCCTCCATCTTTTGGGTTCTTCTCTTTTTCCTTATCTTTACCTACACGAAAACCCAACTGCCTTTCAAATACACCGTAGACTTTTTCACATCCATGCCCATACATACATCAGCTCCTCCTCCTGAAATACCTTTATCTCAATTCTCTACATGAAAATCTTGTCTATACTTTAAGTCCTATCTAGTGACCATCTTTTCCATCAAACCTTACCCAAATGTCCCTCTTACTTGTTTCCAAGCTGAAATCTGGACCATGAAATAATTAAAGATATAACTTTGTTTCTTCCAAAGTTAAAACTATGTGTTTTTCAAGATGGATATGTATATTTTTAATCTTATTATCCCTAGTCACTACTAATTTCCTTAGAGCACAGACACCAATTAAATGTTTTAATGGGTAAAGACATATGTCTCTGTAAGTGGATATGTAGTGAAGCTTTTGAACAATCATATCTGATAGAATGCTAATGAATCATTGTACACATAGAAATATACATCTTCATGTGCATGTAATTGGAGATATGTAGATATAGAGAGGCATATAACACTATGTTTCTCTGACGAATCCTAACACATTCCTCCAATCCTATTCCTTAGCCTACTGTAGGAAATTTCTTCTCCTTTGTACCTTGTGAGTGGCCAGGGATCCAAATGGCACATCATTCCATACATATCACCAGATCCACAAGGGAATTTGGCATAGAAAAGAAGTCAAAAGAGAAGCCTGCTTGTCCACAGCAGATGAGTTGAGTAACAGAAGACTCAGTTGAGTAGACCTGAGGAAGCTAGGGCTTACACAGGCACCCCATGTAGGGGGGGAGGGTTTCCAGCTCCCTTCTGCTAACAGTGTAGGAGACTGAAACACCTTCACTTCATATCAGACCAAACTCAGTAATCTGTAAAAAGTAAAAGTTAACTGAAGCCAGGAAAGGCAGGAACATATCCCCTACCCCAGTCCCTTCCCTCGCCTCTAGCTAATTCTAACACTAGTCTATTCATGTAGTCAACAAATATTTGTTTATTTAGCTTGACCAAAATTCTAGATACAGCAATTCTGCACAGTTTCTGGAGTTTGCATAGATTGTTTTTGCCAGGTTTTAAATGAGCAAGATATCATTGATAGAACAGGCATGATAAACATAATCCAAATACAACATTAGAAGAAAGTGAAGTTGAACTCACAATTACACCACATCTGCAGGTGATTTTAGAATTTAATCACATCCAGGGTGTGGAATGGAAAACACATTGGGTAAACCCTGCTGTAGTTGAAAGGTCCAAGGTACTTGGAATACAAAATAAACACTGGGCCAGCAATGTGCTGGCTCCAGCCACTGTGTGCCTGTGACTTCCACTTTTCAGGACAGCTGCTCCAGGAAAGCACACCAGGCCAACCCAAACTCAGGCACTATTTTTGATATTCTTTTCTCACACAAAGAATCAGTCACATTTTCAAATTCATCAAATACACACATAAATGAGAGTCCTATCATCCAGAACTGTATGCTAAAAAAAATTAAGAAATTATTTCAACAGGTTTTCAAACTTTGAAAACAATCAAAATTTTGTTAAAAGTAGAAGAGTAATTATTGAAACTTATTCAGCTTCCAATTGGTTTCTTAACTATTTACACCCCAAATCTATAAGAAACTGTTTTACCTATCTTCCCTCCAAAATACAAGTTCTATTTATTATAGTATATAGAACAGTATGGTGACCATCAGAACAATGATTTAATGTTTATCTCAAGCTATAAAATATCTAGAATGTTTTCAATACAAAAAATGAAGGAACACTTGAAATGACAGAAATGTTAATCGCTTGACAAAATCAGTGCGTATCATGTTCATGTGCTAAAGCACCACACTGTACCCCTAAATTTCTACAACCATTATGTGGTGTGCTTTAATTAACAAAGAAGTTGAAATAGCTTTGAACACTGTGCAAGCCTTTGGTTTGCACTAGAGCAGTCTGCCATGCCGACAGGTTTCCTTCTTGTGTGCCTGTGGCGTTTTAAAGTTGACAAGGAATATGTCTACTTTACTTTGCTGATAATCTTGTTCTTTGAAAGCTATTTTACTGAAGTGGCAAGATGACCAGAAAATTAGTTCTGGATGACTTAAAGAACATTTCTTCTTGCTAAGAGTAGGCTTTCCAACGGCTGTGAAAGCAGTCGTGAATCTAATATCTTTCCTCTTGCCTTCACTTTGGTCACCTCCTCTTTGATTTTGTTTTTTATTGGTTTGTGTTTTCTTTTTTTTTATTTTACAATACCATTCAGTTCCACATATTAGCCACGGATTCCCTTGTTCTCCCCCCTCCCGCCCCCCGTTTGTGTTTTCTTAAATACACCAGATAGGCTCCAGTTTAGCATGTTTAAACTACTCCATGCTCCTCCTGGAAGGGCCTTTCACAGACATAGCTGACTCTTGAATCAACTCCACATCTTCTCTCAGATCTCACCATCTCCAAGAGATCTGTTCTGATCCCTCTAATCAAAATTAGTAACCCCTCCCCGCAGCTCTAAAACTCCTGTATGGGAGCAGCAACCAGCTATTGCCCTTTCCTCTCACTAGTGCACTTGATGGCTTACCAACTGGTTGATAACAATTATTAGTATTCTCCGCCTTCTCTTCTACAAAGAAACCCCTGTGAATGTTTATTGTTGTGACTGCTATAACAAATTACCACAAGCTCAGTGACTTAAAAAAAAATGTGTTCATAAAGTTCTATAAGTCAAAAAAACCAGGTTTATTCTGTAAAGTCATGGTTTTGGCAAGAGGGCCCTGAATGGAAAATTATGAAAATGTGGGTTTGAAGATGCATTCCACTGTTTAAGCTCTGTAACCATCCACTTCTTCATGTGTCACCAGAGAGGAGACCCACCGTGCTTTGTGAAGAATAAGTATGTGATGCACGGACCACGGATGGCATGAATGCTGGAAAGGATTATTGCTAGCTGTGCAGTGACATGAAGTTATGCCTCAGTGGAGGCAGGAAGACATAAGCATCCATGCCTGGGGAATTGTGGCTATGAGCATGAGAAGTGTTCAAACACCAGTCTGTTACAATATTGGCAAGGGTCAAAACAGTCTGTAGTTCTGTCTCTAGCAATATTTCCTGTAAAATATTTATTAATGGGAAAGCCTAAAGTTAATCAAACATGATGGTTCTTTTGTGGTGTCTCATTTGCTCACCTTACCAAGCACAACCATTGTCTAATTTTCCCCATAAATTCAGTAACAAAGTAGAGCCTTGAACATCAGCAGCACAGCAAGTTGGCCCTCAGCTTTGCAGGGATGTCTGTCATTAACAAAACAACAGTGGCCACACCTCATTCGATGAGGGTTTCTTAACTTCTCCAGATCATTCATCAGACATTTAGAAATTGTCATGGACTATTGTACCCTTTAAAAACTCTTGCCATTCTGTTTTCTTACACAAACTTTGTTAACAGCATGCTTGGACTTTCTGAAGAAATCAGCAGTGTGTAGATGAATTTCTAAATGGTCTTATTAAATAAAAAACACTGAGCCAGAAATTTGGGTTAAAGCCTTAGAGAGATCAGGGAAATATGGAAAGCCATGAGTTAACCTCACCTCACCAACTCCACAGCTTCCAAAAGAGCACAACTTCCTGTCTACCCAAGCTTATATGCCTTGCTTCTCTGCCCTCTCATCGGCTCTTAGCCCAGCTACTTCACTTCCTCTTCCTACATGGCTCTGTCACTGTCTGTCTGTCTATACAGACTCCCAGGTCTCTATGGTTGGTACTGGGATTAAAGGCATGTGTCACCATGCTTAGCTCTGTTCCCTAGTGTAGCCTTGAACACACAGAGATCCTGCCTGCTAAGGGATTAAGGGCATGTGCCGCCTAACTTCTTTGTTTACTTAAAATGGCTGGCCTTTTCCCCCTGATCTCCAGGCAAGCTTTATTTATTAACACACAAATAAAATGTCACCATATTTCAGCACAAATAAAATATCACCACAGCGGTGTGTGAGCACCTACTAGGTGCCCAAACACTGATCCAAGTACTTCCCGTGGGTTTTAATGCATTTTACTCTCAGGATGGCACTATTAGGCACATATTCTTATTTTCTCATGTTGCAGGTGAAGAAATTGGGGTGCCAAAAGGGCAAGACACATGTCTAGGGTATCACAGCTAAAAATGTCAGATCATGAGGATCCAGAATCCACATTCTCAGCTTGATTCTGCAGATTGAGTCCACATCAAAGATCAGAGGGAGCTGGAACATTTGCTGTTGGCATTTCACTCTAACAAAACTGGAATTATTGAAAGAGAAAGGGAAGACACAACTGTAGGAATCAATGTGGTCTTTTTACACACACCCCCAAATAGCTCCTCTTCCTACTCTGTGTTCCTCTTAAATCAACGCCGTTGGTACCTGACCCCAGCACTTCTAAGGTGTCCACCAGCCTGCTGCTGTGAATGAAATGCTGTCTTCTCTCCTAACTGAGGAATGCATAAATTAAGACACTGCATGACCTTTGCCCCAAGCTTGACATCACACATAGTAGCTACACTCTCATTCCCAGTAAAACCAGAGTAAGGATAAAAATGCAAGTTATATACATAAGAGTTATTAAAACTAAAGGATCTAGCATAACAAGTCAAATTATTGGGGGTTAATCCCTATTTTATGATATAAACTTCTTTTATAGATTGATAACACTTTCTCACATTGTAATTTTGTATATTTTACATTTAAATATACTTTTATGAACTAGATGTACAGTTGAACACAGTGGTACTCATGTGTAATCTAGATGTTCAGTTGGCTGAGGCAGAAGAATGACAACTTTAGAGCCAGCCTAAGCAACTGAACAGGGTCTTGTTTCAAAAATAAAATATGAGTAAATGGTAGAGTACTTTTCCAGAATTCACCATTGACTTCTAGGGCTTGGTGGTTGAGTCCCTTGATTAATACAAACAAGGCTTAAAGATTCAGTCCCAGTGCTACAAAAACACAGCTAAATGGATAGATGGATGAGTAGTTAATACATATATATATTCTGACACAGACTCTGATAGCTCTGATTGGACCAAGAGGTGAGTCTTTGTTCTCCTAGCCGATCACCCCAGCCTCTAGACTTTAGGCACAGGGACACAATGAGTGCCCCTATACCTCACCCATTGGAGCCCCAATTGCAGGCCTGCAGGCAGAACTCCCACAGGCAGGCCTGACCACCACCACCTCCCACCAGACCCTGTAACCTACAAGCCCCAAACTCACCCATCTTCTGAGACCAAAGCTGCTCCCTGAGACACAGACTCCTCCAGCTCCAATTGGACCAAGAGGTGAGTCTTTGTTCTCCTAGCCAATCACCCCAGTCTCTAGGCTTCAGGCCCAGGGGCACAGCCAGTTGCAGGCCAACAGGCAGGACTCCTGCAGACAGGCTCAACTACCACCATCCTCTACCTTACCCTGAAAACTACAAGCCCCAATCCACCACCACCATCCCAATCAGTATAACAGTTTCTCAGAAAATTAGAATCAATCTACCTCAAGACCCAATGATACCACTCTTGGGCATGCTCAAGCATATCACAAGGACACTTGCTCAAGTATGTTCATAGCCGGGGATGAGGTAAGAGAACTTGAGGAAACAGGATGGCTGAGCTGGGTGAGTGGTGGAGTGTGAGAGCAATGAAAGAGATATCTTGATAGGGGGAGATATTATGGGTTAAGAGAGAAAGCTGGTACAAAGGAAATTCCCAGGAATCCACAAGGACGACCCCAGATTAGACTACTAGAAACAGTGGTGAGGGTGCCTGAACTGGCCTACCCTGGTAATCAGATTGGTGACTACCCTAACTGCCATCATAGAGCCTTCATCCAGTAACTGATGGAAGCAGATGCAGAGATCCACAGTCACGTACCAGGCTGAGCTCTGAAAGTCCAGTCAAAGAGAGAGAAGAGGGATTCTATGAGCAAGGGGGGAGGGGGGCTAATATCATAATGGAGAAATCTCCAGAGACAAGTGAACCAAGCTCAAAGGAACTCATGAACTTTAGACCAACAGCTGTGGAAACTGCATGGGGCTGGACTAGACCTTCTGCATAGGAGAGACAGTTGTGTAGTGGGGTCTGATTGAGGGGTCCCTGGCAGTGTGATCAGGATCTATCCCTGGTGCATGAGCTGGCTTTCTGGATCCCATTACCTATGATTGGACACCTTGCTCACCCCTGATAAAGTGGGAAGGGGCTTGGTCCTACCTCAACTGAATATACTAGTCTTAGCTGTCCCCCAATGGGAGAACTTACCCTGTTGGAGGAGGGGATGGGGGGGGAGTTTGGAGGGGAGCTGGAGGAGGTATGAGGGG